>JADGIP010000086.1:0-44757 GCA_016618355.2 Astraeus odoratus | reverse complement strand
TCGACGAGGGGGAACTCCCGGAACCGCAGCAGGACCAACCGGAACTCCCGCTGTTCCAGCAGGAGGCAATTGAAGCCTTCGCCCGCTGTCAGTATCTCACCGACAGCCTGGGCGACGCCTTTTCCGAACAGTGGGTCGCCTGCAAGCTTTCTGAACTCGAGTGGTTTGAGCGCATTGTGACGCAAGAAGAGTCCCATCTGGCATAGGCCATAAAAAAGCCCGCTCGGTGAGCGGGCCGGGTATGGCGAGTGACGATTACTTCTTACGGGCGTACTTCAGTGAATCCAGCGCCACCGCGAAGATAATGATGGCGCCCTTGATGATGTACTGCCAGTACGGGTTCACGCCGATGTAGGTCAACCCGTAGTTGATGACGGTAAAGATGATCACACCGGTGACCACGCCGAGCACGGTACCCACCCCGCCGCTGAAGGAGACGCCGCCGACCACGCAGGCCGCAATCGCATCCAGCTCGTACATGAAGCCAAGGTTGTTCGTTGCGGAGCCGATACGGCCTGCTTCCAGCATCCCGCCGAAGGCGTAGAACACACCGGACAGCGCGTAAATCATCAGCAGGTTCAGGGCAACGTTTACCCCGGACACTTTCGCCGCTTCCGGGTTACCACCGATAGCGAAGATGTTTTTACCGAAGCGCGTTTTGTTCCACAGGATCCAGACGAACGCCACCGCAATCAGCGCATAGAAGGTAATGTACGACAGGCGGAAGCTGCCCAGCGCGATAAACCCCTGCGTGAAGGTGGAGAAGCCGCTGTCAAAGCCCGAAATCGGCGACGCGCCCACAAAGTCGTAGTACAGGGAGTTGATACCATAAACGATGATCATCGTACCCAGCGTAGTGATAAATGGCGTCACGTTCAGGTAAGCGATGATAATACCGTTGATCAGGCCAATCACCGCCCCGATGGCGCAGACAATCAGGATCACCACGAAAATCGGCATGGTCGCCATCTCCGGGAACACCTTGTTAGCGTTTTCCATCGACTGCAGCAGGGTTGCCGCAATAACCGCCGCCAGGCCGACCTGACGACCGGCAGACAGGTCCGTCCCCTGGGTGACGATAAGGCCCGCCACGCCGAGCGCAATGATGATACGCACGGAGGACTGGGTCAGAATATTACTCAGGTTCAGCAGGCTTAAGAACGTAGGGTCCTGGAAAATAATAATGGCCAGCAGGACTAAAAGAACAACGTAAATACCGCCTTCTTTCAGGTAAGTGAGAAAACTTTTTTTATTTAACGCACTCATGAGGAGCCCCTGATCTTAAAGGTGCAAAGACGCAAGACGCAAAATTTCGTTTTGCGTTGTCGTTTTGGTGTCAACAATACCGGCAACGAGACCATTGCTCATAACCAGAATACGGTCCGTGATCCCTAACAGTTCCGGCATTTCGGAAGAAATAATAATGATCCCTTTATTCTTTTTCGCCAGCTCGGCAATCAGCTGATAAATTTCAAACTTCGCGCCGACGTCAATACCGCGGGTCGGTTCATCCAGCATCAGAATTTCTGGCTGGGTTAATAACCAGCGGCCAATAATAACTTTTTGCTGGTTACCACCGGAAAGCGAACCGATTTGGGTACGGTGGCCTGGCGTTTTCACGCGCATGGAGTCAATTACCCACTGGGTATCGCTCTTCATGCGGGAGTTATCCAGCAGCCCGACTTTGTTTTTGTAATTGCGAATATTAGAGATTAACGAGTTAAAGTTAATATCCAGATAAGCATAAATACCGGTCGAACGACGTTCTTCCGTCACCAGCGCAAAACCGTTATTAATGGCTTCGTTGGCATTATGGTTGTTAATTTTCTTCCCGTGCAGCGTGATGGTGCCGTCGGCCTTCTCGCGGATGCCAAACAGGGTTTCCACGATGTCGGTACGCTTTGCCCCTACCAGGCCAGCAATGCCAAGAATTTCGCCTTTGTGAAGGTCGAAAGAAACATCGCGGATGGACGGCTGGCGCAGCGAGGTAAGATTGCGCACTTCGAGGATTACTTCACCTGGCTTGTTCTCTTTGTCCGGGAAGCGCTGGTTCAGGGAACGGCCGACCATCATGGCGATGATCTTGTCCATGTCCAGCCCTTCAAGCGGCTGCGTGGCAATCCACTGGCCGTCGCGCAGGATGGTAATTTCATCGCACAGCTGGAAGATCTCTTCCATTTTGTGCGAGATGTACACAATGCCGCAGCCGCGTTCTTTCAGCTTACGAATAATGGTAAAAAGGTGATTAACCTCTTTTTCCGTTAATGACGAGGTGGGTTCATCCATGATGACGATTTTCGCATCATAGGAGAACGCTTTGGCAATTTCGATCATCTGCATCTGGGAAACGGATAATGTCCCTACGCGGGCGCGCGGATCGATATCAATATCCAGCTCATCGAAAATCGCTTTGGTGTCGCGATACATTTTATCCTGATCGACAAACACACCTTTAGTTGGGTAACGTCCCAACCACATGTTATCCATTACCGAGCGTTGCAGTACCAGGTTTAATTCCTGGTGAACCATCGAGATACCGTTTTCCAGCGCTTCTTTCGCTGAATGGAAATCGATCTCTTTCCCCTGAAAAAGAATGCTGCCAGAATCTTTTTGATAGATCCCAAAAAGACATTTTAATAACGTTGATTTACCCGCACCGTTCTCCCCCATTAATGCATGAATAGAGTGAGCACGGACTTTTAAATTAACATTATCGAGTGCCTTAACACCGGGGAAGGACTTGTTGACGCCTGTCATTTCCAACAAGTATTCACCGGACGACTGAGTAGTTGTGCTGACCATAATTATACCTTGTTGGCCTCGCATATCGCGTTATAAAAGGGCGCAACGAATTGCGCCCAGTGAAGACAAAACAAAGATCTTATTTACCGATAAACTCAGCCAGGTTGGACTGGTCTACGCCCACGTAAGGCACGCGAACGATTTTGTTGTCAATTTTCCAGTTGGTGCCATCCGCCGCGCCTTTACCGTCGGCGAGGTTTTTCGCCAGATCGAAGGTCGCTTTCGCCTGGTTGTTGGCATCGTTCAGAACGGTACCGGCCATCGCGCCAGATTTAACCAGCGCCAGCGCTTCCGGCAGGGCATCCACGCCAAATACCGGGATGGACGATTTATTGTGAGCTTTCAGCGCTTCAACCGCACCCATTGCCATCGCATCGTTGTTGGCAATGACCACTTCGATTTTGTTCGCGTTCGGGCCAGACAGCCACGCGTCCATCTTATCTTTCGCCTGAGCGGTGTCCCACATCGCGGTATCTAACGCCAGCTGCTGGGTTTTCAGGCCCTTGTCATTCAGCTCTTTGATAACATAGGTGGTACGCGCTTCAGCATCCGGGTGGCCAGGCTCACCTTTCAGCAGCACGAACTGGATCTGACCGTCTTTGTTCAGGTCCCAGTTCGGGTTCGCCGCCCAGTGCTTCGCGATCAGATCGCCCTGAATAATGCCGGACTCTTTAGAGTCAGTACCGACGTAATACGCTTTGTCATAGCTGTCCAGCGCTTTACGGGAAGGTTCTTTGTTGAAGAAGACGATTGGCACGTTCTGGCCGCGCGCTTTCTCAATAACCGTGCCTGCTGCAGCCGGGTCAACCAGGTTGATCGCCAGGGCCTTAACGCCTTTAGCCAGCAGAACGTCGATCTGATCGTTCTGTTTGGACTGGTCGTTCTGGGAGTCATTCATCAGCAGCTGTACGTCTGGCGCTGCTTTCGCATCTTTCTCAATTGCTTTACGCACAACAGACATGAAGTTGTCGTCGTATTTATAGATGGTCACACCAATACGGGTATCCGCAGCGTGCGCTGCTGCACCAAAAAGCATGCTTGCCATTACAGCAGACAGGGTCAACACCTTCTTATTCATGGTATCTCCGGTTTTTTTATGCAGGGTAGTTCTTGTGAATAACGATCGGCAGGCAGGTGTTAATAAAACGTTACTGACAGCCGACGTTCACTTATAAAATTTCTATCTTCCGTGGTCGGTAACGCTCCAGAAATGCGTTTTATTCGTTGTTTGCGGCACATTGGCTATGGTGAAAGCGAATAATCACCGTTACATAGCGTTTCAGCCCCTAAAACGCTGACATCATAGTCAGCGCCTTGTTAAGATACTGTGAATTTACTCACAGATTGAAAACGGTTACATCACCCGGTGTAATCAGTTAGTGATCGGAACCACAATTTGCCGGGCGGCGACGGAATGACGACGCACCAGCGTCGGCATGAAGCAGTGAGTTGCACCCGGATCCAGCAGCCCTGCCGCTCCCTGTAACGCCAGCTCGGTCGCCAGTTTTGCCATAGAAGCAATGGGATAGCGCACCGTAGTCAGCTGCGGGTCGGTGTAACGGGCAATCGGAATATCATCGAAACCAATCAATGACAAATGCTGTGGCACCGCAATACCGTTATCCTTCAGCGCAGTCAGCGCGCCTGCCGCCATGCTGTCGTTATAGGCAAACACCGCAGAAAGCTGCAGATTGCGGCCCAGCAGTTCCACCATTGCCGCCTCACCGCCCTGCATATCCGGCGTGCCGGTGCCAATCCAGCTTTCTGATGGCGTAATACCGTGCTCTTTCAGGGCGTTTTGCCACCCCTCACGCCGCAGCTCGTCATCTTCAATGTGATGGCTGGAGGCCAGATAGCCGATCCGCTGATGGCCGTTATTGATGAGCATTTTGGTGGCCATCATGGCGCCGCTGACGTTATCCAGCCCGACACAGCGGTGGGCATAGCCCGGGACGATGCGGTTGATTAACACCATGCCCGGGATCTGCTCCATAAACCCGACCAGCTCTTCATCGCTTAAGGCTTTTGAGTGAACAATCAGGGCGTTGCAGCGCTGGCGGATCAGCACTTCAATGGCATAACGCTCCTTTTCCGCCTCGTGATAGCTGTTGCCAATCAGCACGTATTTCTGATGCTGCTGGGCGACCACATCGACCGCTTTCACCAGCGCACCGAAAAAGGCGTCCGAGACATCCATTACCACCACGCCGATGGTATCGCTGACCTGTGTTGCCAGCGCCTGCGCGTTGGCATTTGGCCGGTACCCGAGCTGGGTCACGGCTTTCATTACGGTTTCACGGGTTTCAGGGCTGACCAGCGCGCTGTTGTTCAGCACGCGGGAGACGGTAGCCACAGAAACGCCCGCCAGACGGGCGACGTCACGAATGGTGATCATATTCACCATCCTTCAAAGAATTGCAGCAACTCACAGACACCCCCTGTGTTTAGCAAGGTGGCTATTTTGGCAGCGAGAGAAAGGGGACTACGTGAAGAAGCTCACACTCATGAAAACGCTTACATCCGTTTTGTTAATGATTGTGATCCAGATCGTTATCTGGATGTATTACTCAATGATACCCCCGAAGCATGTGCGGTTAACTGACGCCACACCCACTCCAGCGGTCCCTGGCGGAAATAACGCAGCCAGATGACAGAAAACGCCAGGTTTACTATCCAGACCGGAATAACAAACGCCAGTAGTCCGAGGCGGTCGAATTTCATAAACAGGCCAAAGCGATAGAAAAGCGTGGTGCAGATCAGCGTCTGCAGGAGGTAATTGCTTAACGCCATCCGCCCAACGCAGGCTACGGCGCTGACGATCCACAGGCGAGAAAGCTGTGGCCAGAAACCATAGATCAGCGCCGCATAGCCGATGGTCTGGAACGGCGCGCTCAATTCACGCGGCGCCTGCAGCAGGAACGCGCACCAGCGGTAATCCCAGTGAAGGTGCCACTGCGCCATTACCGCCGGAAGGTTAATCAGCACGCCCAGCAGGACCAGCCCCGCGCCGGTGCGGCGGTAGTGCCGCAGGCTGAATTCCCCTTTCAGCCAGCCGGTGCGCATCAGTGACGCGCCCATCAGCATCATGCCCGCCAGCTGCCAGCCGTATTGCGCCCCCAGGGCAAGCAGATTGTCGCCCAGCATATTCGCACGGTTGCTTATCGCTTCCGTACCGCCCTTCAGCTTCCAGTACTGCTCGTACTGGAGGTTAGCGGCGTCCGGGATCCAGGAACGGTTTGTCGCGTCACCGGAGATCAGCCCCAGCAAAAGCAGGACGCCGAGCCCCATGAGATAGAGCATCACGCCGGTGTTAAACAGGCTTTTCACGCTGTGCGCGTCGCGAATCAGCCGCCAGCAGATCAGCCCGACTAACCCATAAGCGAGAAGAATATCACCGTCCCAGAAGAACAGGCCGTGGATAAAGCCGAGAATTGCCAGCAGCGTTAAGCGCGACTGAATCCAGCGCGTGCCGCGTTTGAGCAGAAGCTGCAGGCCCGCGCCAAACAGCAGCGCAAACAGCGTGAGGAATTTAACCTGAGCAAACAGGTCGAGGATCGCCCACGTCCAGGCATCGCTTCGGGTGATGTCGCCGTACCAGGCGGGATTGAGGTAAGCGGCCTTCGGCAGACCGAAGGCGCTGATATTCAGCAGCAGGATACCCAGAATGGCGACGCCGCGAACAAAATCGAGCGTGACGTTTCGCTCCATGGTCCCTGCCCTGTCTGATTAGTTGTGGTGACGCACGGCGCGCAGGAACTCCTGGCGGGTGTTCTGGCTCGATTTAAACAGGCCGCCCAGCGAGGTGGTGGTGGTCGCACTGGTCGCATCACGCACGCCGCGGGCTTTCACGCAGTAGTGCACCGCATCAATAGAGACCGCCACGTTATTAGTACCCAGCAGCGTTTGCAGCGCGATCAGGATCTGCTGCGTCAGACGCTCCTGCACCTGAGGGCGCTGTGCGAAGAACTGCACAATACGGTTGATCTTCGACAGGCCAATCACCGTGTCTTTCGGGATATACGCCACGGTCGCTTTACCGTCGATGGTCACGAAATGGTGCTCGCAGGTGCTGGTCAGCGTAATATCACGGACCGTCACCATCTCATCCACCTTCATCTTGTTTTCGATGACGGTAATTTTCGGGAAGTTGGCGTAATCCAGTCCGGAGAAAATTTCGTCAACGTACATTTTCGCGATACGCTTGGGCGTCTCCATCAGGCTGTCATCGCTCAGATCGAGATTCAGCAGTTGCATGATCTCGGTCATATGCCCGGAAATCAGACTTTTACGGGTTTCATTGTCCATATCCTGAACGGGCGGACGCAGTGGCGTTTCAAGACCGCGCGCGAGCAGGGCTTCGTGGACCAGGGCAGCTTCTTTACTGAGTGATGACATTTTGTTCTCCTGCAGGTGTGGCGTCTTTCGCCCTCGTTGTGGCAAAAGTATGCGCTCATTGTGCGTGAGGCGACGCACATAATCCAGTATTCACGACGATAATTATTGCAATTGCTGTTGCCTTTCAGCGTGGCGATTCCAGACCAGGGCACCTGCGACAAACAGCGCAACGCCAGCCAGCCCCAGCGCAGGCTCCAGCCGGTGGGTTAGCCAGGTTGATAACGCCGAGGTCACCGGCCCCACCAATTGCCCGATGGCATACCCGGTGGTGAGCAGCCCCGCCATATAGCGCGTGTGGTTCGGTGCCAGTTCGCGGCCGTATAAAAGAGAGAGCTGCACCGCGCAGAGGAACCCGCCGCCGACCAGCAGCCCGCCCGTCAGCAAGCCGCCAATGCCCGGCAGCAGCCAGGCCGCCAGCACGCCCGCCCCCTGTAACCACAGCACTATCGCCAGCCTGCGGTTAGCCGTTGAGGTGTGGCGCAAAAGAATGCTGAGCGCAATCCCCACCACGGCCGCGGCACCAAAAATCGGCCAGACAAACTGGGCAAACAGGCTGCCGGGAAAACGCACCGCCGCCATTTGCGAAAGAAAGGTCGCCGGAAGGATATAGCCAAATCCCGCCAGGCTGTAGCTCCAGACCAGGCGCTTGAGATCCGTCGTCAGCACCAGCGGCTCTGGCGCGCTGCCGGGTCGATGAAGCTGTCCGGAACGCGGCAGATAGCGCGCCACCAGCGCGACCAATACCAGCGCCAGCACGCCGTAGATTTGCCACGCCGCACCGGCCGAAAGGGATTTCGCCTGAATATAGACCGCGAGCAGGCCGCTCAGGGCGATGCCCGCGCCTGGTCCGGCAAACACGGCGGCGCTGAGCCCCGGTTTACCCAGCTGCCCCAGCCGCTCGTTGCTCCAGGCGGCAATCAGCACCATTGACCAGCCGCTCATGCAGCCAATCACAAAGCGCAGCAGGCCGTGCACAACGGCGTTATCCGCGGCGGCGGAGAACAGGGTCAGCGCAACCGCACCGGTGATGCCAAGCCAGAGTCGCGTTTCAACAAAGCGGTGCGCCCGCATGGCATCCCATGCGCCCACCAGATAGCCCAGATAATTCATCGCCGCCACCAGACCTGCGCTGGTGAGCGTGAGTTGCCCGGCGGCAATCATCAGTGGCACCTGAGGCGTAAAGGCAAAGCGCCCTATCCCCATCGCCACCACCAGAACGACAAATCCACTAAGCGCAATACGCAGCGCCATGACCGCTCCAATTGTTAAAGAAAAGTAAATTTATGATGCAGCATCTCGCCGCTCCGCGAAAGTGAAAGTTGCTCACAGGTAAATGAAAACGCTGTATTATGGCTCTAATGAATAGCTATTCTCATTAAGGAGCCCTGCATGGAACTGCTCGAAGAGCACCGTTGTTTTGAAGGTCGACAGCAGCGCTGGCGGCACGACTCCACCACGCTGAACTGTGCTATGACGTTCAGCATTTTCCTGCCCCCGACGGAAAATCCGCCGGTTCTGTTCTGGCTTTCAGGCCTGACGTGTAATGACGAAAACTTCACTACCAAAGCGGGCGCGCAGCGTATTGCGGCCGAGCTGGGCATTGCGCTGGTGATGCCCGACACCAGCCCGCGCGGCGATGATGTGGCGGACGATGCCGGGTACGACTTGGGCAAAGGTGCCGGATTTTATCTCAACGCCACCGAGCAGCCGTGGGCGAGCCATTACCGCATGTATGACTACATTCGCGACGAGCTGCCAGCGCTGATTAAGGCCGAATTTACGGTGAGCGACCGCTGCGCCATCAGCGGGCACTCCATGGGCGGGCACGGGGCGTTAATCATGGCGCTGAAAAACCCGGGGAAATACACCAGCGTCTCTGCGTTCGCGCCGATTGTGAACCCAACGCAGGTGCCGTGGGGACAAAAAGCTTTCACAAACTATCTGGGTAAAGATGAAGAGAAATGGCAGGAATGGGACAGCTGCGCGCTGATGCTGGCAAGCCGGACGGAAGATGCGATTCCGATGCTTATCGACCAGGGTGATGCGGATCAGTTTCTCGCCGGACAGTTACAGCCTGCGGTTCTGGCTGAAGCGGCGCGCCAGAAGGACTGGCCGCTGACGCTGCGCATTCAGGCGGGATACGATCACAGCTATTACTTTATGGCGTCCTTTATTGAAGATCATCTCCGCTTCCATGCGGTACATCTGTTCAGGTAAGTTCAGCCTTTTTGCCCGGTAGCCTCCTGCATACCGGGCCTTTCCCCTCCCCCTCATTTACATAGTTCTATCCGCTTGAATCCAGGCTGGTTTCCTTTCACTCCCTTCAAACACAAATGATTTCAATTATCATTTGTGTTTACAATTCTTCATTCTTTTGTACAATTCCAGGCTCTTCTCCATCTTAAAGAGTTCTTAAAAGACAAAAACATACAGTTCTCAGGGTTATCCCGATGGAGTTTTATTCATTTTTATACGGAATGTACAAATGACAATACCCCGCATTAAGCTCCTGGCCGTCGCCGTTGGCGCTGCCACATTCACCCCTCTCGTTCACGCAGCCGATCAGGACACCGTTGTCGTCACCGCGACGGGTTTTGAACAAAAGATCCAGAATGCCCCCGCCTCCATCTCTGTTATTTCGAAACAGCAGATTGAAGATAAAGCCTACCGTGATGTTACCGATGCCCTGAGAGACGTCCCGGGTGTGGTCGTCACCGGCGGCGGGAGTAGCAGTGATATCAGCATTCGCGGCATGGCATCTCAGTACACCTTGTTCCTCGTGAACGGCAAACGCGTCAGTACGCGAAGCACCCGCCCAAACAGCGACAACTCGGGTATTGAACAAGGCTGGCTGCCGCCGCTGGAGTCCATTGAGCGCATTGAGGTTATACGCGGCCCGATGTCCTCACTTTACGGCTCCGATGCGATGGGTGGCGTCATCAACGTCATTACCAAAAAAGTCTCAAACACTAAAGCCTGGACCGGTTCGTTGCACGGCGATGCAACCTTCCAGGAAAACCATGATTCCGGCGATATCTTCCAGACCAACGCCTACGCTTCTGGTCCCCTGATTGACGGTCTGCTTGGCGCAAAAGTGACGGGGCTGTTGTCACGCCGCGCCGAAGATAAAATCGTGAACGGGTATAACGAGCAGAAAATGCGTAACGGTGGCATTACCCTGAACTTCACCCCGGATGAGAAGAACGATTTCGATCTTGATTTTGCTCGCGAGCTTCAGGACAGAAACAGCACGCCAGGGATGTCGAAAGCGGCTGAAACCTGCCGGGGAACGACCTGTAAGCCAAATACTAAAAGCGACTCACGCTATGAGCACACAACTTACTCCTTAACCCACAGCGGGTATTACGACGACTTCAATACCACCAGCTATATCCAGCAGGAAGAGACCAATAATCCAGGTCGCAAAATGCGCTCGTATAACACCACCTTCAACAACCAGAACCAGATTTTCCTCGGCGATCATACGTTGACCCTCGGCGGGCAGTATCGGTATGAGAAACTGCGCGACGAGGGCAATCAGCTGGAAGCTGCGGACGGCCTGAACAAACTGACGCGCTGGAGCTGGGCCCTGTTTGCCGAAGATGAATGGTCAATGACGGAAAGCTTTACATTGACCGGCGGCCTGCGTATGGACAAAGACCAAAACTACGGGACGAACTGGACGCCGCGCGGTTACGGCGTATGGCACCTGGCCGATCACTGGACGTTGAAAGGCGGGGTTTCGGCTGGCTATCGTGCGCCGGATCTGCGGCAGTCGTCTGCCAGTTGGGGCCAGGTAACGGGTGGCGGCCGTCTTGACGGTATCATCGTTGGCAACCCGGATCTGAAACCAGAGAAGAGCCTGAGCGAAGAGCTCGCCCTGCTCTGGGATAACAGCGATAACCTGAATGCCGGCGTGACGCTGTTTAATACCGACTTCAAGGACAAGATTACGGAAGTTCGCCGCTGTAACAGCAGCGCCGATCCCGCCTGTACGATTGGCGATCACAGCTATGATTTCGTGAGCGACCGCGTTAACGTGGACAAAGCCAACATGCGCGGCGTGGAGTCCTCCTTCGGCTGGAAAATCTCGCGCGATGTAAACTGGACCGCAAACTATACCTATACCGAATCTGAGCAGAAGAGCGGTCAGTTCTCAGGCAAGCCGCTGAACAAGATGCCGAAGCACATGTTCAACACTACCCTGGACTGGCAGGCGACGCCCGACGTAGGTTTCTGGAGCCGTCTGAACCTTCGCGGTAAAACGTCTGAGTACCTGAGCCGCACGTCAATGTCCCAGGGCACACCGTCCTACACTCAGGTTGATGTCGGTCTGCGCTACAACGCGAACAAAAACCTGCTGGTTACCGCCGGTGTGTATAACGTGCTGGATAAGCAGATTGACTACGACACGTATGACACCGTGCTGGACGGGCGTCGCTATACGGTTGGCATGACCTACAGCTTCTGATCTGCCCATAAAAAAGCCCGCTCGGTTGAGCGGGCTGAAAGAGAGGAAGCGCGGTTATTGTTTAAATCGTTCCGGGAAATCCATTTCACTGTAGCGAACGAAGCGGGTTCCTTTCGTCAGTTTGTAGCCAAACCAGATGATCAGGAACAGCGGAATACCAATGTAGGTCGCCGTGACGGCACCCCAGTCAATGGTGTCCGCAAGGAAGGCCTCATAGTTCTGACCCAGAGTAATGATCAGGCACAGAACGAAGGCGAAAATCGGCCCCAGCGGGAAGAACCCTGAACGGTACGGCAGGTTATTCAGGTCATGACCCTGCATGACGTAGCCGCGACGGAAACGGTAGTGGCTGATGGCAATGCCCAGCCAGGCGATAAAGCCCGTCATCCCGGAGGTGTTAAGCAGCCACAGGTACACCGTCTGGTTGCCGAACATGGAGGTCAGGAAGCACAGGCCAGCAATCACCGTGGTGGCATACAGCGCGTTGCGCGGTACGCCGCCGCGGGACAGTTTCGAGAAAATGCGCGGCGCTTTGCCGTCGCAGGCCAGGGTATAAAGCATACGGGTGGAGGCGTACATGCCGGAGTTACCCGCCGACAGCACCGCCGTCAGGATCACCGCATTCATTACCGCCGCCGCTGAGAGCAGGCCCGCGTGCTGGAAGACCAGGGTGAACGGGCTGACGCTGATGTCTTTCACGTCGTTACGCAGCAGGCTTGGATCGGTATACGGAATGATCAGGCTGATAATCAAAATAGCGAACACGTAGAACAGCAGGATACGCCAGAACACCTGACGCACCGCGCGCGGAATGTTCTTTTCCGGGTTTTCGGATTCACCGGCCGCGATACCAATCAGCTCCGTTCCCTGGAAGGAGAAGCCGACAATCATCGCCACGCCAATCATCGCCGAGAAGCCCCCGGCAAACGGCGCGTCGCCGATGGTCCAGTTACTCCAGCCCGCAGGTTCAGCCCCTTTGAAAATACCCACGATCATCGCCACGCCGACGACGATAAAGATGATGACGGTTGCTACTTTGATCAAAGAGAACCAGTATTCCGCTTCGCCAAAGCCGCGCACGGAGATGTAGTTCAGCAGGAAGATGACGGCGAGGAACAGGGCGCTCCAGATCCAGCCCGGCGTGTCCGGGAACCACCAGGTCATCACCAGCTGCGCGGCGACGAGGTCCACGGCGATGGTGACGGCCCAGTTGTACCAGTAGTTCCAGCCCAGCGCGAAGCCGAAGCCTTCCTCAACGTATTTTTGTCCGTAGGTCGAAAACGAACCTGACACCGGCATGTATGCCGCCAGTTCGCCCAGGCTGGTCATCAGGAAATAAACCATCAGGCCAATCAGGATATAAGAGAATAATGCCCCACCCGGGCCGGCTGCCGAAATCGTTGCGCCAGAGGCAACGAAAAGACCTGTACCGATTGAGCCGCCAATGGCGATCATCGTCAGGTGACGCGCCTTGAGTTCACGACGTAGCGTGGGCGCTTCTGTGGTTTTAGTTTCTGAAACCATGTGAAAATGCTGTCCATTTAATAAATGAGGCGCGATTGTAGCAGACGATCTGCGTTCCTTCCGGCAGAAATACCCTGTTATAAGAGAGCTTCATGACGCGTCCAGGATTATAAGTAACGCATTATTTTTCCCTCTCCCCTTTGGGGTGAGGGGCGCTTTTACATCTCGCAGTAGCGCAGAAAACGCTGCAGCGAACTGGACAGGTGTTTCTGACGATGGTGGATGCACCACAGCGTGCGCACCAGTTTTGGCAGCGGAACGGGGATTTCCACCAGCGATCCGGTCTCCAGCTGTTCGGCAATCACCCGCCGGGAAAGACAGCTGATGCCCAGGCCATGACGCACCGCGTGCTTAATCGCCTCTGAGTTTCCCAGCTCCATTCCCAGCTGGAAATGCGGCAGATGCGACAGCAGCAGGTAGTCGACAATCTCACGCGTGCCGGAACCCTGCTCGCGGAGGATCCACTGCGCCTGCGCCAGCCGCTCCAGCGTCACCTCGCCCTGCAATAACGACGAGGCCGGAGACGCAAACACCACCAGCTCATCCTCCAGCCAGGGCTCGGCAATGATATCGACGTTGTGGCAAGGACCTTCGATAAGTCCGATATCCACGCGGAAATCAATCACCGCGTTGATCACGTCCTGGCTGTTACCCACGCTCAACTCCAGCGGCAGGGTCGGAAAATCCCGGCGGTAGCGGGCAATCACTTCCGGCAGGATGTAGTTGCCGATGGTGCTGCTGGCAAATACGCGGATCGCGCCGTTGTCCTCGCGGAACAGTTGTTCAATTTCAATAGCCTGCTCCAGCAGCGCCAGCGCGCGCGGGTAAAGCAGGCGGCCATGTTCGTTGACCACCAGTCGCTTCCCTACCCTGTCAAACAGCTGGACGCCCAGCTGGCCTTCGAGATCGGTCAACGCCGCGCTGACGGCAGACTGCGAGAGCGCCAGCATTTGTGACGCCTGGGTCGTCGAGCCGCTTTTCAGCACCTCGGCAAACACTTCCAGCTGACGCAATGTAATGTGCATGGTTGCTTACCACTTATAAAGATTGATTATAAATATATAATCAATTTTATTTTTAAGCCAGTGCGCCGTAACCTTTAGCCAGACAAAGGAGAAGGTTATGTCAGATATCACCTTACAACATCATCGTACAGTGTGGCACTTCGTGCCCGGCCTTGCGCTCAGCGCCGTCGTCACCGGCGTGGCCTTATGGGGTGGCAGTATTCCGGCAGTGGCCGGTGCAGGGTTCAGCGCGTTAACGCTGGCCATTTTGCTCGGCATGGTGGTCGGGAACACCGTTTACCCCCACATCTGGAAATCCTGCGACGGCGGCGTGATTTTCGCCAAGCAGCATTTATTACGTCTCGGGATTATCCTTTACGGCTTCCGTCTCACCTTTTCGCAGATTGCGGACGTGGGCGTCAGCGGGATTGCCATTGACGTCCTGACGCTGACCAGCACCTTTTTACTGGCGTGCTTTATTGGTCAGAAAGTGTTTGGCCTGGATAAGCAAACCAGCTGGTTAATCGGCGCAGGCAGCAGCATCTGCGGCGCGGCGGCAGTGCTGGCGACGGAGCCGGTCGTTAAAGCCGAAGCCAGTAAAGTGACGGTGGCGGTCGCGACGGTGGTTATCTTCGGTACGCTGGCGATCTTCCTGTATCCGGCCATGTACCCGCTGGTGGCGCACTGGTTTAGCCCGGAAACCTACGGCATCTATATTGGCTCAACCATGCACGAAGTGGCGCAGGTGGTGGCGGCAGGTCACGCCATTAACCCGGAAGCGGAAAACGCGGCGGTCATTGCCAAAATGCTGCGCGTGATGATGCTGGCCCCGTTCCTGATTTTCCTCGCGGCCCGTGTTAAACAGCTGGCACCGGCTGGCGGCAGCGAGAAGAGCAAAATCACCATTCCGTGGTTTGCGATCCTGTTCATCGTGGTCGCTATCTTTAACTCCTTCCACCTGCTGCCAAAAGCGGTAGTGGAGATGCTGGTGACGCTGGATACGGTGCTGCTGGCGATGGCGATGGCGGCGCTGGGGGTGACCACGCACGTCAGCGCGCTGAAAAAAGCCGGTGCGAAGCCGCTGCTGATGGCGCTGGTGCTCTTCATCTGGCTGATTGTCGGCGGCGGTGCGATTAACCTCGCCGTGCACAGCCTGATGGCATAAACCATCTCGTCCTTCTCCTGTTAACCCGCTATCATAAGCGTTTCGGGTTAACAGGAGTTTTTTTATGAAATACGTTGGAGCGCACGTCAGCGCTGCAGGTGGCCTGGCGAATGCCGCCATTCGCGCCGCCGAAATTGAGGCGACCGCTTTCGCCCTGTTCACCAAAAACCAGCGCCAGTGGCGCGCCGCGCCGCTCACCGCTGAGGTCATTGATGATTTCAAAGCCGCCTGTGAAAAATACCATTACGGGCCGGGCCAGATCCTTCCCCACGACAGCTATCTGATTAACCTCGGGCATCCGGTGCAGGAAGCGCTGGATAAGTCCCGCGAGGCGTTCCTTGATGAAGTGCAGCGCTGCGAACAGCTCGGGCTGACGCTGCTGAACTTCCATCCGGGTAGTCATCTGATGCAGATTGATGAAGATGCCTGTCTGGCGCGCATTGCCGAATCCATCAACATGACGCTGGATAAGACCAAAGGCGTCACCGCAGTGATTGAAAACACGGCTGGTCAGGGCAGCAACCTCGGCTTTAGGTTTGAACATCTGGCGGCAATCATTGACGGCGTGGAAGATAAGTCTCGCGTGGGCGTGTGCATTGATACCTGCCACGCGTTTGCCGCCGGGTATGACCTGCGCACCACCGAGGCCACGAAAAATACTTTCGAGGAGTTCGAGCGCGTTGTTGGCTTTAAATATCTTCGCGGTATGCACCTGAACGATGCGAAAAGCGCGTTCGGCAGCCGCGTTGACCGCCACCACAGCCTGGGCGAAGGCAATATCGGTCACGATGCCTTCCGCTTTATTATGCAGGACGCCCGCTTCGACGGTATTCCGATGGTGCTGGAAACCATCAATCCGGATATCTGGGCGGAGGAGATTGCCTGGCTGAAGGCACAGCAAACCGCAGAACAGGCGGCATAAAAAAAGCCGGGTTGCATTAGCACCCGGCTTTTTTATTTCTTAGTGCTTACGCTGCTTTTGCCACAACTTCCGCTTCCGGACGTTTCAGCACCGCGTAAGACAGGCCTGCCACCAGCGTACCGGCAACAATCGCCAGCAGATAACCCAGTACCGGGGTGATGGCGCCAGGGATCAGCAGGACGAACAGACCGCCGTGCGGTGCCATCAGCTTCGCGCCAATCGCCATGGAGATGGCACCCGTTACCGCGCCGCCGACGATACAGCACGGCAGAACACGCATTGGGTCACGCGCCGCGAACGGAATCGCACCTTCGGTGATGAAGCACAGGCCCAGCACCAGCGCCGCTTTACCGCCTTCCTGCTGCGCTTTGTCGAACTTACGACGGGCAATAATCGTCGCCAGGCCAAGCGCCAGCGGTGGCACCATACCGGCCGCCATGATCGCCGCCATCGGCGCGTAGGTCTGGGTACTCAGCAGGCCAACGCCAAAGGCGTATGCCGCTTTGTTCACCGGGCCACCCATGTCGGTACACATCATGCCGCCGAGGATTGCGCCCAGCAGCACCGCGTTCGCCGTACCCATGGTTTGCAGCCAGTGGGTCAGGCCCGCCAGGATACCCGCAACCGGCTTACCAATCAGGTAGATCATCGCCAGACCGACCACCAGGCTGGAGATGAGCGGAATGATCAGGATTGGCTTCAGAGCCTCCATACTCTGCGGCAGCTTCAGCTTCGAGCTAATCAGCTTCGCGACGTAACCCGCGAGGAAACCGGCGATGATACCGCCAATAAAGCCGGAGCCGGTGCTCACCGCCAGCATACCGCCGATAAGACCAGGGGTCAGACCCGGACGGTCAGCAATGGAGAAGGCGATAAAGCCCGCCAGCACCGGCACCATCAGCGCGAACGCTGAACCGCCGCCGATCTGCATCAGCGCAGCCGCAAGCGTCCCTTCTTCTTTAAATGCCGTAATACCAAACGCGAACGACAGTGCGATACACAGGCCGCCCGCAACCACCATCGGCAGCATGTAGGACACGCCGGTCAGCAGGTGACGGTATGCGCCCGCAGACTCTTTTTTGCCTTCGGTCGGCGTTTTTACTGCGCCGGTGGCCTGATACGGTTTGGCTTCTGCCAGGGCCTTATCAAACTCCTGCGCGGTCTTTTTCAGCGCCAGGCCAGTAGAGGTGCGGTACATCGGTTTGCCGGCAAATTTCGCCAGATCCACTTCGATATCTGCCGCCACAATCACCAGATCGGCCTCAGCGACCTCTTCCGGCGTAATGGCATTGCCCGCCCCCACGGAGCCACGGGTTTCAACCTTCACCCACCAGCCGCGTTTTTTCGCTTCGGTTTCAATGGCTTCAGCCGCCATAAAGGTGTGCGCCACGCCCGTCGGGCAGGCCGTGACCGCGACAACGCGTTTCGGACCCGAGGCCGCAGCCGGAGCCGCCGCGACAGGCGCGCTGTAGACGGTCGCGTGACCTTTCGCTTCGCTCAGGAACAGTTCCGGGTGTGCCACCGCGCGATTAATATCGCCCAGCCACACTTTTTTGCCGTTCAGCGCGCTGTCAGCGGGAATTTTATCGCCCAGGACAATCGCCAGTTCGGCATCGCCTGGGTTATCAATGATGTCCAAGTGTGCTTTTTGTGCCGCCGCGCCCAGCAGGGTCTTCGCCATGTAGGCGCGAGCCTGTCCGAGACCGGAGTCAATGATCAGCAGCGTTTTCATTATTCCTCTCCTGCTGTTAGTTAAAAGGTTTTAAGTCAACGCGCGCCATCATCGCGGCTAACTGGGTACGATCGGTAATACCGACATTGCTCTGGCTCACGGCCAGGGCTGCAACGGCGGTGGCAAGACGTAACGTATGTTCACTGGATTCACGCATCAGCAGGCCGTAAATCAGGCCGCCAACCATAGAATCCCCTGCGCCAACGGTGCTCACCACTTCCATTGACGGCGGTTTGGCAATCCATTCACCTGAAGCGTTAACCCACAGCGCCCCTTCTGCACCCAGCGAGATCACCACGTGAGCAATACCCTGCTCGCGCAGCGCATGGGCGGCCTCAATCACATCTTTTAATTCCGGCAGCTTGCGTCCTGCCCAGATCTCCAGCTCGCGGCGGTTTGGCTTCACCAGCCACGGAGAGGCTTTCAGACCCGCCACCAGCGCATCGCGGCTGCTGTCGAAGATAATGCACGGGCACTGGCTGCGCAGGCGCGTCATCCAGTCGGTAAACGCTTCCGGGCTGACGCCGGACGGCAGGCTGCCGCTGACGCACACCATGTCGAACTGGCCCAGCCAGGTCAGGGAGTCGGTCACAAAGCGCTCCCAGTCAGCTGGCGTCACTTCGAAACCGGAGAAGTTAAGATCGGTCACTTCGCCGTCTTTTTCCGTCAGCTTAACGTTGATGCGGGTACGGCCCTGCACAACCTGGAAACGGTTGGCAATGCCCAGCTCGCTGAACAGCTGCTGGAAGCCATCCTGGTTATCTTTACCGAGGAATCCGCCCACGGTGACGTCGATACCGAGATCCTTGAGCACCTTCGCGACGTTAATCCCTTTGCCCGCAGCATGCAGGCCAGTGGTACGCACGAGGTTAACTTCGCCGCGCTCAATTTCCGGGCAAAACCCCACCAGGTCATAAGCCGGGTTCAGCGTAATAGTCGCAACACGTCTGCTCATTATGCGCCCTCCCCCAGACCTGCCGCGATGGCGTCGCCAATTGCTTTCAGCGCCTGTTCAGCATCTGCGCCCTGCGCGGTGAAGCGCAGGCGATGGCCTTTCTTCACGCCCAGCGCGACGACTTTCATCAGGCTACGGCCGTTGGCCGGTTTGCCCGAACCATCCAGGTTGGTCACGGTAATCTCGCTTTCAAATTGTTTAATGGTATTGACCAGCATGGTGCCCGGACGGGCATGCAGGCCGTGTTCGTTGCGCACCACGAACTCGGCGTTCAGCACGTCGTCCGTTAGCGCGTCGTCGCTGGTCAGCAGCGCCAGCACGGTCGCCGCATCGGCGTTCAGCAGTTTTTCAGCTTTATTGTTCAGCAGCAGATCGCCCAGACGCTTCAGCACCGAAACCGGCTGCTCATCGTTCATCGCCACGGTCACCAGCATGGCTGCTGTCTCGCCCTCAACCTCGAACGCGGTGGCGGCGCGGCTCACTGCAATTGCGCTACGCAGGTTGCCTTCAGCGCTGTCGTTCAGCCAGATGCCCTGGCCGAGATTCAGCGGTTTATCGTTAATCACGCGCGTCACAAAGGTGGCATCAGCGGCACCCGCTTCTTTCAGGCGACCCGCGTTCAACGCCTGCAGCGTGACCAGGTCGGAGGCCACAACATCCAGCGTCAGCGTGTCGTTATCCAGCTTCAGCGCTTCACTCTGTTTTTCGCCCATCAGCAACGCCCGCAGCTCTTCAGCGGTTGTTGCAGACTTCAGCTGTTCCGCCACGGAGTCATCGCTCAGGACATGCGTCAGCTGACGCAGCAGGCCTAAGTGTTCGTCGCTGCTCGCCGCGATACCGATAGCAACATAAGCCACCTGGCCGTCGCCCCAGAGCACGCCCTGCGGGAACTGATAGACCTTAACGCCGGTTTTCAGCACCTGGTCGCGGGTGTCGGTTGTGCCGTGCGGAATGGCAATGCCATTGCCGAGGAAGGTGGAGGTCTGCTGCTCGCGCGCCAGCATACCGTTTACGTAGCCGTCCGCGACGTTACCCGCCTGCACAAGGGCAGCGGCAACCTGACGAATAGCCTCTTCTTTATCCCCGGCCTGAGCGCCCGGGTGAATATCCTGAACAGATAACTGGAACATGGTTCTCCTCTCCTGCTGAAAGTGAATCGTTTCAGCTTACATGAGAAAAAATGCGCTAGCCTGCTCCGTTTGTTAAAACAAGATAGCGCTGAAACGTTTCAAAAAGTCTTGCGCTTTCTGCAATGGCTTGCAAGAAATGTCGTATTTCCGATATCAGAATTTAGAGATACTGCACATTTCTTCTGCGTTCAGCTAAATTTTGCTGAACTTCAGCAAACCAGTTTCAGCTAAGTTCAGCCAGGTGGGGAGTAAGTTGAAATGCCATTTTGATTTTTCGTGGGGTAATTGACTTCACCCACTGTTTATTTTTTAACTGACGGCGTAAACTCCGCCCCTCTCTGTTACTCGCTAATTATAAAACATGCATAACACCCCTGCGGCCACCGCGCCGAAGCCCTTTGATTTGACGTCAACGGCGTTCCTGATTGTTGCCTTCTTCACGGGCATCGCCGGTGCGTTGCAAACCCCGACGCTGAGCCTGTTCCTGACTAACGAAGTTCACGCCCGTCCGGCGATGGTTGGCTTCTTTTTTACCGGAAGCGCCATCATCGGCATTCTTGTCAGCCAGTTTCTCGCCGGTCGTTCCGACCGCAAAGGCGATCGTAAAAGCCTGATCGTTTTCTGCTGTCTGCTGGGGGTGCTGGCCTGCGTCCTGTTTGCCTGGAACCGTAACTATTTCATTCTGCTGTTCATTGGCGTTTTTCTGAGCAGCTTTGGCTCAACCGCCAACCCGCAGCTGTTTGCCCTTGCCCGCGAACATGCCGACCATACCGGGCGGGAAGCGGTGATGTTCAGCTCGATATTGCGCGCTCAGGTGTCACTGGCATGGGTAATTGGCCCGCCGCTGGCCTACGCGCTGGCAATGGGGTTTGGCTTTACGGTGATGTACCTGAGCGCGGCGGTCGCGTTTGTGGCATGCGGCGCAATGGTATGGTTTTTTCTGCCGTCAATGCGCAAAGAGCCCAAAGTGGCAACGGGCGTGCTGGAAGCGCCGCGTCGTAACCGCCGCGATGCCCTGCTCCTGTTTGTTATCTGCACGCTGATGTGGGGCACCAACAGCCTGTATATCATTAACATGCCGCTGTTTATTATTGATGAGCTACACCTGCCGGAGAAGCTGGCCGGCATTATGATGGGCACCGCCGCGGGTCTTGAGATCCCGACCATGCTGATTGCAGGCTATTATGCGAAGCGTTTTGGAAAGCGTTTTTTAATGCGCATCGCGGCCGTCGCCGGGCTGCTATTCTACGTTGGTATGCTGACGGTCCATACGCCAGCCCTGCTTCTTGCTTTACAGCTGCTGAACGCCGTGTATATCGGCATCCTGGCGGGGATTGGCATGCTCTACTTCCAGGATCTGATGCCGGGGCAGGCAGGTGCCGCCACCACCCTTTATACTAATACCACCCGCGTGGGCTGGATCATCGCGGGCTCGATGGCCGGTATCGTTGCCGAGATCTGGAACTACCACACGGTATTCTGGATTGCGCTGGTGATGTGTACGCTGACGATTGGCTGTCTGGCGAGGATCAAAGACGTTTAAGGCGCGGTGAGCGCTTCAAGCTCCAGCAGCCAAGTCATTGCCTGCGCGCGCGTGCTGCCGCACATTTCAGCTGATGGCTGAAGCCCGGAACAGACCTTCGGGCGCAGGGGAGACTCAAAGATCATACACAGGTTGGATTCAGAGAGCTGAACGCAGCGGGTATTGGCGGGCTTGCCTTCAGGCATGCCTGGAATGGGGCTTGAAATGGACGGAGCGGTACAGCACGCGCCGCAATCTGGACGACAATCCATACATGCTCTCTCGGTGGCGAACACCCGTACAGTCGGGCATCGGGCGCACAGTAACACCTTTTGCGTATTGATAGCAAAAGCCACGAATTCCACTTGCCTGAAAGGCCGCGCGCGAGTAATTTGGCGCGATATTTTTTACCTCCCGTAGACAGGATTACTGCAATGCCAAGAGCGAACGAAATTAAGAAAGGTATGGTACTGAATTACAACGGCAAATTGCTGATTGTGAAAGACATCGACATTCAGGCACCAAGCGCCCGTGGTGCAGCGACGCTGTACAAAATGCGTTTCGCCGATGTGCGTACCGGCCTGAAGGTGGAAGAACGTTTTAAAGGTGACGATATCGTTGATACCGTGACCCTGACCCGCCGCTACGTTGATTTCTCCTACATCGACGGCAACGAATACGTGTTCATGGATAAAGAAGATTACACCCCGTACATCTTCACCAAAGATCAGATCGAAGAAGAGCTGCTGTTCATTCCTGAAGGCGGTATGCCAGACATGCAGGTACTGACCTGGGACGGCGTGCTGCTGGCGCTTGAACTGCCGCAGACCGTGGATCTGGAAATCGTTGAAACCGCGCCGGGCATTAAAGGCGCCTCAGCAAGTGCGCGCAACAAACCAGCGACCCTGACCACCGGTCTGGTTGTTCAGGTGCCGGAATATCTCTCCGCTGGCGAGAAGATCCGCATCCATATTGAAGAAAAACGCTATATGGGTCGTGCTGACTGATTATGGCATTTGTCGGGTGGCGGCTTCGCCACCCGACAATTCCGGTTACAAAAGCTCCGGATACTTCGTCATCTTCAGCGCCAGCTCGACCCCTCGCACTTCCGCCATCCCCTTCAGGCGGCCAATCGCCGAATAGCCCGGGTTGGTTTTCTTACGCAGATCGTCCAGCATCTGGTGTCCGTGATCCGGACGGAACGGAATAGGACGTACATCGCCCGCCTGCTTGCGACGCGCCTCTTCAGCCAGAATAGCGTCCACCACCGCGACCATATTCACATCACCGCCAAGGTGCGCGGCCTCGTGGAAGGTCTTTGGATTCTCCTCCCGGCAGGTCGCACGCAGATGCGTAAAGTGAATACGATCGCCAAAGGTTTCTATCATCCGCACGAGGTCATTATCAGCGCGCACGCCGTAGGAGCCGGTACACATGGTAAAGCCGTTATAGATGCTGTTGACCGTCTCTTTCAGCCATTGCATATCTTCAATCGTAGACACGATACGTGGCAGGCCGAGAATAGGACGCGGCGGATCGTCCGGGTGTACCGCCAGACGCACGCCGGCTTCTTCCGCAACCGGAACGATAGCGCGCAGGAAATACGCCATGTTTTCACGCAGCTGCTGCTTATCAATATTGCCGTATTCCGCCAGACGCGCGCGGAACTGATCCAGCGTGTACCCCTCTTCCGCACCCGGCAGGCCAGCAATGATATTGCGGGTCAGCTTCTCAACGTCCGCTTCACTGGCGGCATTGAACCATTCAAGGGCCTGCTGCTGCTCTTCAGCGGTGTAATCCGCTTCGGCGCCCGGGCGTTTCAGAATGTGCAGCTCAAACGCCGCAAAGGCAATCTGGTCAAAACGCAGCGCTTTCGAGCCGTCCGGCATCTGATATTCCAGGTCGGTACGCGTCCAGTCCAGAATCGGCATGAAGTTATAGCAGACCGTATCAATGCCGCAGGCCGCCAGGTTGCGAATGCTCTGCTGATAGTTTGCAATCCAGGTCCGGTATTCCCCGGAATGGGTTTTGATATCTTCGTGAACTGGAATGCTTTCTACCACAGACCAGGTTAACCCCTTCTCCGCCAGCAGCGCCTGACGCTGTTGAATCTCCTCAACCGGCCATACCTGGCCGTTAGGAATGTGATGCAGCGCCGTGACGACACCCGTTGCGCCAGCCTGACGCACATCATCAAGAGAAACCGGATCGTTCGGCCCGTACCAACGCCAGGTTTGTTCCATTGCCTCATCCTCTCAAGTTGTTATACCAATATGGGTTACTGCAATGACGACTACCATACATGTTTGCCGTGAAGGGTCAACACGCCGCCACACATTGATTGATCAAACTCACAGAACGGGGATATTTACGGCTTACCAATTTTATTTGCTGTCATATAACTTTAGACTGGCATTGTTAATTAATGGTTAATCAGGTGTGTATTTCATGAAGACAATTGCCTCAACCGCCCTTCCAGCCCAGGTTCAACAACCGCGCTACGATCGTCATCAACTGCGCTCCCGCATCGTCCATTTCGGCTTCGGTGCGTTTCACCGCGCGCATCAGGCATTGTTAACAAACCGGGTGCTGAATGAAAAAGGCGGCGACTGGGGAATTTGTGAGATTAGCCTGTTCAGCGGCGACGTGCTGATGAGCCAGCTGCGCGCGCAGGATCACCTGTTTACCGTGCTGGAGAAAGGTGCTGAAGGAAATCAGCCGATTATTGTCGGGGCCGTGCATGAATGCCTGAATGCAAAGCTGGACTCTCTGCCCGCGATAATAGAGAAGTTTTGCGAGCCGCAGGTGGCGATTGTGTCGCTCACCATTACGGAGAAAGGCTACTGCATCGATCCCGCGACCGGTAAGCTGGATTTACAAAACGCCCGGATCGTCCACGATCTGGAAAATCCCGCTGAGCCGCATTCCGCGCCGGGGATCCTGGTCGAAGCCCTTAATCGCCGCCGCGAGCGCGGCTTGCCTGCGTTTACCGTGCTTTCCTGCGACAACATTCCGGACAACGGCCACGTGGTGAAAAATGCGGTGCTTGGCATGGCGCAAAAGCGCTCCCCGGCGCTGGCGGAGTGGATCGAGGGCCACGTGAGTTTTCCGGGAACGATGGTCGACAGAATTGTTCCCGCCGCGACGGAGGCCTCGCTTGCGGAGATCGCCGACGCGCTCGGCGTTGACGATCCGTGCGCCATAAGCTGCGAGCCGTTTATTCAGTGGGTAGTGGAAGATAATTTTGTCGCCGGGCGTCCGGAGTGGGAAGTGGCGGGCGTTCAGATGGTGCAGGACGTTCTGCCCTGGGAGCAGATGAAATTACGCATGCTTAACGGCAGCCACTCTTTCCTGGCGTATCTGGGGTATCTCGCCGGGTACGCGCATATTAATGAATGCATGGAGGACGCCACCTTCCGCGAAGCCGCCCGGCGGCTAATGCTGGATGAACAGGCGCCTACGCTGCGTATAAAGGATGTCGACCTGACTGCCTATGCCGACAGCCTGATTGAGCGCTTTGCTAACCCGGCGCTGCAGCACCGTACCTGGCAAATCGCGATGGACGGTAGCCAGAAGCTGCCGCAGCGAATGCTGGATGGCATCCGCGTCCACCTTGAGCGTAAAACAGAATGGCCGCTGCTGGCGCTGGGCGTCGCTGGCTGGATACGCTACGTCAGCGGGTTCGACGAACGCGGCAACGCGATTGACGTTCGCGATCCCCTCAGCGATAAAATCCGCACGATTGTCGAGGCCAGCAGCGACGCCGACCGCGTCAATGCGCTGCTGGGGCTGAGCGAGGTCTTCGGTCACGATCTCGCGCAAAATAGCGTTTTCGCTGAGGCTGTCAGCCAGGCCTACCAGCACATCACCCGCCGTGGCGCACGCCAGGCTGTTATTGAAACGTTAAATCTTTAGCGATTATTGCGCTTAATGCGAACGGACATTGTCTCCGTTCGCCCTCCCCCTTCTCATTGCGCCCGTTTTTCGCCAGGATAAGAGCATAGTGTTATAGCATCACAATTCTCTTGCGGAGCGCACGTGACCAAAACCAACCTCATCACCGGTTTTCTCGGCAGCGGTAAAACCACCTCTATTCTTCATCTGCTGGCGAATAAAGATCCCGCCGAGAAATGGGCCGTGCTGGTCAATGAATTCGGCGAAGTGGGCATTGATGGCGCGTTGCTATCATCCAGCGGCGCAATGATTAAAGAGATCCCCGGCGGATGCATGTGCTGCGTAAACGGCTTACCGATGCAGGTAGGCCTCAATACGCTGCTGCGTCAGGGCAAACCGGACCGCCTGCTGATTGAACCTACCGGTCTGGGCCACCCGAAGCAGATCCTCGATTTACTGACCGCCCCGGTTTACGAGCCGTGGATCGATCTTCGCGCCACGCTGTGCCTGCTCGATCCGCGTCAGCTTCTGGATGAAAAAGCGGTGGCCAATGAGAACTTTCGCGATCAGCTCGCCGCAGCAGACGTTATTGTCGCCAATAAAGAAGATCGCGCCACGGCGGAAAGCCGGGCCGCGCTGGACGCGTGGTGGCAGCATTTCGGCGGCAATCGGACGCGTGTGCAGGCCACGCAGGGGAATATTGATAGCGCCCTGCTGGATCTTCCCCGCCTGAACCTGACGCAACTCCCGGCCAGTGCAGAGCATGCGCATCACCATTCTGCAAAGCAGGGTCTGGCCGCGCTTAGCCTGCCGGAACACCAGCGCTGGCGTCGTAACCTTAACAGCGGTCAGGGGTATCAGGCCTGCGGATGGATTTTCGATGCCGACACCGTTTTCGACACCATCGGGATCCTGGAGTGGGCCAGACTTGCGCCGGTCGACCGCGTGAAAGGGATCATGCGCACGCCAGACGGGCTGGTGCGGATCAACCGCCAGGGCGACGATTTCTTTATCGAAACGCAAAACGTCGCGCCACCTGACAGCCGAATAGAGTTAATTAGTGCGGTTAACGCCGACTGGAATGCCCTGCAGTCCAGCCTGTTGAAGCTTCGTTTAAGTTCGGGCGGCTAACGTTGCCCCAGTTTTCACTCAATGCAGAACGTTATGACGACTCGAATTCCCCAGATACTACTGCTTAATGTCGCCGGTCTGGCGCTCTTTTTCTCCTGGTATATCCCGGTGAATCACGGTTTCTGGTTCCCGCTGGATTCATCCCTGTTTCATTTCTTCAACCAGGGGCTGGTGAAGAGTGACGCCTTTCTGTGGCTGGTGGCAATTACCAATAACCGCGCCTTTGACGGCTTTTCCCTGCTGGCCATGGGCTGCCTGATGCTCTCTTTCTGGCTCAAAGAGGATGACACGGGGCGTCGCCGCATCCTGATTATCGGACTGGTGATGCTTCTGGCTGCGGTGATCATTAATCAGCTGGCGCAACATCTGATGCCGGTAAAACGTGCAAGTCCTTCGCTCTCTTTCCCGAATATTTATCGCGTGAGTGAACTGCTGCATATTCCAACAAAAGATGCCTCGAAGGACAGTTTCCCGGGCGATCACGGCATGATGCTGCTTATTTTTTCTGGCTTCATGCTGCGCTATTTCGGTAAGAAGGCGTTCGCAATCGCCCTGCTTATTGTGGTGATATTTGCCTTCCCGCGCGTGATGATTGGCGCGCACTGGCTGACGGATATTGTCGTGGGTTCCCTTTCCGCGGTGCTGATTGGTCTGCCGTGGGTTCTGATGACGCCTTTGAGCGATCGCCTAATTACCCTTTTCGATCGCCATCTTCCACGTAGAAAGCAACAAAAATTGAACAAATAATTACCGTTTTTTAACGCAAACTATCGGGGATCATCACGATCCCTGATAATGCCCTTCCCGCGATCTTTCTGCGCTGTCATATTCTTGTCATCACATTCGTGATAAAAATGAATCAATTGCACGATTATGCGGCGGATCTGCCGCTATTTTGTGCAATGACAAATTTTTACTTTCTGTATCACAATTTCTTATAAAAAAAAGGCTCTTTTTACTCGCAATAGCCCTGGCAATCGGTTAATCTCGAACTCGTTTTGCCCCATGGAGATAATTATTTCGATGGTGAATAATTTTGTGCGCTGCACCACAAATGTCACCAGAAACAATTGTCTCAATGTGAACAGATAATTAGTCTCGTCACGTTTGGCATTTTTATAACGATATTTGTCGTTAAGGACTTCAAGGGAAAATAAACAAAATGGTCAAATCTCAACCGTTTCTGAGATATATCTTACGGGGGATCCCGGCGATAGCAGTCGCGGTACTGTTATCTGCATGTAGTACATCGAACACCGCAAAGAATATGCATCCTGAGACGCGTGTTGTGGGAATGGAAGATTCCTCTTCACTGCAAGCCTCTCAGGATGAATTTGAAAATATGGTACGTAATCTGGACGTGAAGTCCCGCATTATGGACCAGTATGCTGACTGGAAAGGCGTGCGTTACCGTCTTGGCGGCAGCACTAAAAAAGGCATTGATTGTTCCGGCTTTGTACAGCGTACCTTCCGCGAGCAATTTGGGTTAGATCTTCCGCGTTCTACCTACGAACAGCAGGAGATGGGCAAGTCGATTTCACGTACCAAACTGCGCACCGGCGATTTAGTGCTGTTCCGTGCAGGTTCTACCGGTCGACATGTGGGCATCTACATTGGTAATGACCAGTTTGTACATGCCTCCACCAGCAGCGGTGTGACCATTTCCAGCATGAATGAACCGTACTGGAAGAAGCGCTACAACGAAGCGCGCCGCGTACTGACCCGCAGTTAATATGATAATTGTATCGTTGGTTATCCCTTGGCTGGCGATACAATAAAAAAAAGCACTGCTTCGGCGGTGTTTTTTTTTGCCCGTTACAATGAATACAATCAGCGGCAATTCAGGAACCACGACGTATATGCTCACCCGCTACTTCTCCAGTCATCGAAAGATACTGTTCCTCAGTATCATTACCGGCCTGATCGCCGCCCTGCTCCTGGGTTCATTGCAATTTTTCTGGAGCTACCACAAGCGGGAAATCCGATTCGATACGTTGATCATGGATGTGCGCATCTACATGGAGAGCTATTTTGACGAGCTGAAAGCCTCCATCGACGTGCTCCAGCCGCTGACGCTCAATAATTGTCAGGATGTTAACGCGGAGCTGACCTCGCGCGCGGCCTTCAGCCTCAACGTACGCGCCTTCCTGCTGGTCAGAGACAAAATGGCGTTCTGCTCGTCAGCCACAGGGCCAATGAATGCCCCGATGGAGGAGCTGATACCCGAGCTGCACATCAACAAGCAGGTTGATATCGCACTGCTCCCCGGCACGCCCATGCTGCCCAATAAGCCCGCGATTGCCATCTGGTATCGTAATCCGCTTGTGAAGGACGGCGGCGTATTCACCTCGGTGAATCTCAACCTGACGCCGTACCTGCTTTACACCGCGCGCCAGGACGAGTTTGCAGGCATCGCGATCGTCATCGGCGACAATGCGTTATCCACTGCCTCAAGCGCCCTCGTCAAAGCGAAGGATTTACATGAAACGCCGGCGCGCACCGCGACGCTCAAAGACGTTCCTCTGACCATCAACCTGTACGCCGAGGAGTGGACGACCGATGAGATACTTTACGCTCTGTTCTTCGGGCTGGTGTGCGGGATTGCGGCAGGGTCGCTTAACTTCTACATCCTCACGACGCGTCTCAATCCGGGCAAAGAGATTCTGAGCGCCATCAAGCGCGGCCAGTTTTATGTGGTTTATCAGCCCGTTGTCGACGCCAAGTCGCTCAGGATGACCGGGCTTGAAGTGCTGATGCGCTGGAAGCACCCGACCATGGGTGAGATCCCGCCGGACGCCTTTATCAATTTTGCCGAAGCGCAGAAGCTGATTGTTCCACTCACGCTGCATCTTTTTGACCTGATTATTCACGATGCGCCAGTGCTACAAACCGTGCTGCCGCCGGGTGCCAAAGTGGGCATTAATATCGCGCCGGGGCATCTGCATGCGGAAAGCTTCAAAGACGATATGCGCACCTTCAAAGCCCTGCTGCCGCCTGATTACTTCCAGATCGTACTGGAAATTACCGAGCGCGACATGCTGAACCATCGGGAAGCTAACAGCCTCTTCGAATGGCTGCATAACGAAGGGTTTGAAATTGCCATCGACGATTTCGGCACCGGCCACAGCGCGCTGATTTATCTTGAACATTTCACCATGGACTACCTGAAAATCGACCGTGGCTTTGTCAACGCCATTGGCACAGAAACCGTGACCTCCCCGGTGCTGGATGCCGTACTGACGCTGGCAAGACGACTGAATATGTCGACCGTTGCGGAAGGGGTGGAAACACCGGAACAGGCGGCCTGGCTGCGCGAGCATGGGGTTAATTATCTGCAGGGCTACTGGATTAGCCGCCCGATGCCGCTGGAGCAGTTCCGCACGTGGCAAAATACAGTGTCGCCTGACGGGGAATAATTTCACATTGCCCGTTGCGTCACTTATTATTCAGCTTAACTGAGCCGGTCTGTAAAAGAGGGAGCCGCCGCGAGATGTTTATGCGCTTTATGTTGCTTTGGTTGGCAGTCGTGAGCCTGTCCAGCCAGGCGCAAACCATCAAAGAGAACATCGCGTTCGCCGTGATTGGCGAGCCAAAATACGCGGTCAATTTTACGCACTTCGATTACGTCAATCCTGCCGCCCCTAAGGGTGGAAAGGTCACGCTCTCGGCTACGGGAACGTTCGACAACTTTAACCGCTTCGCCCTGCGCGGCGTGGCCGCGGCGCGAACGGAATCACTCTATGACACGCTTTTTGTCACGTCGGATGATGAACCCGGCAGCTATTACCCGCTGATTGCCGATAACGTGCGCTACGCGGATAACTTCGCCTGGGCCGAAATTACCCTAAACCCCCGGGCCCGCTTTCACGACGGCACGCCGGTCAAGGCCAGCGACGTCGCTTTTACGTTTCATAAATTTATGACCGAAGGCGTTCCTCAGTTCCGCATTGTATATAAAGGCGCAACGGTGCGCGCCATTGCGCCCCTCACCGTACGCATTGAGCTGAGCGAACCGAACAAAGAGAATATGCTTAGCCTGTTCTCGTTGCCGGTGATGCCTGAATCGTTCTGGAAAAACCATAAGTTAAGCGACCCGCTCTCCACGCCGCCGCTGGCCGGTGGCCCTTACCGCATTACCGACTGGCGCATGGGGCAGTACGTGGTCTATTCCCGCGTGAAAGATTACTGGGCGGCTAACCTGCCGGTAAACCGCGGGCGCTGGAATTTCGACACCCTTCGCTATGACTACTACCTCGACGATAATGTGGCGTTTGAAGCGTTCAAGGCCGGCGCCTTCGATTTACGCGTGGAGAACAGCGCCAAAAACTGGGCGACCCGCTATATCGGCAAAAACTTCACGAAAGGCTACATCGTCAAAGACGAGCACAAAAACGAATCCGCCCAGGACACGCGCTGGCTGGCGTTTAATATTCAGCGCCCGGTATTTACCGACCGCCGCGTTCGGGAAGCCATTTCCCTGGCCTTCGATTTTGAATGGATGAACAAAGCCCTGTTTTACGGGGCGTACAGCCGCGCGAACAGCTATTTCCAGAACACCGAATATGCCGCGCGCGACTACCCTAAAGCCGACGAACTGCTCCTGCTGGCGCCGCTGAAAGCGGAAGTGCCGCCGGAGGTGTTTACCACGGTGTTTCAGCCGCCCGCTTCAAAGGGTGACGGCTACGACCGCGACAACCTGCTGAAGGCCAGCAAGCTGCTGGATGAGGCAGGCTGGCAGCTGAAGAACCAGAAACGCGTCAATGCGAAAACCGGCATGCCTTTAAGCTTTGAACTGCTGCTCTCCTCCGGTGGCAACGATCAGTGGGTGCTGCCGTTTAAGCACAACCTTGCGCGGCTGGGGATCACCATGAACATTCGCCAGGTCGATAACGCGCAGATCACCAACCGCATGCGCAGCCGCGATTACGACATGATGCAACGCCTGTGGCCCGCACAGCCGTGGCCCAGCTCGGATCTGCAAATCTCCTGGGCCTCCAGCTACATCGACTCCTCGTACAATGCGCCAGGCGTAAAAAGCCCGGCGATTGATGCCCTGATTGCAAAAATTGTGGCGGCGCAGGGCGATAAAGATAAGCTCTTGCCGCTTGGTCGCGCCCTCGACAGGGTGTTAACCTGGAACTACTACATGCTGCCCATGTGGTATATGGGCGAAGACCGCCTTGCGCGCTGGGACAAGTTCTCCGTGCCTGCCGTGCGCCCTGTCTATTCTCAGGGCTTTGACACCTGGTGGTATGACGTGAATAAAGCCGCCAGACTGCCCGCCGAGCGGCGATAAGGAATTATCATGGGTGCCTATTTAATACGCCGTCTTCTGCTGGTCATTCCCACGCTGTGGGCCATTATCACCATTAACTTTTTTATCGTGCAAATTGCCCCGGGCGGGCCGGTCGACCAGGCCATTGCCGCCATTGAGTTTGGCAACAGCGGCGGCATGCCCGGCGGCGGCGGCGAAGGCATGGGCGCCAGCCATGCGCGAACCGGCGTGGGGAATATCAGTGAAAGCCACTACCGCGGCGGGCGCGGGCTGGATCCTGAAGTGATCGCCGAGATCACCCATCGCTACGGCTTTGATAAGCCGATACACGAGCGCTATTTCAAGATGCTCTGGGATTATATCCGCTTTGATTTTGGCGATAGCCTGTTCCGCAGTGCGTCCGTATTAACGTTGATCAAGCAAAGCCTGCCGGTTTCGGTCACGCTGGGGCTGTGGGGAACGCTGATTATCTATCTGGTCTCTATACCGCTCGGGATCCGAAAAGCGGTGCATAACGGCAGCCGCTTCGATATCTGGAGCAGCACCTTCATCATCATCGGCTATGCTATTCCGGCGTTTCTGTTTGCCGTTCTGCTGATTGTCTTCTTTGCCGGAGGCAGCTATTTCGACATCTTCCCGCTGCGGGGGCTGGTCTCCGCCGATTTCAGCACGCTGCCGTGGTACCAGAAAATCACCGACTATCTCTGGCATATCACGCTGCCGGTGCTGGCGACGGTGATCGGCGGGTTTGCCGCCCTGACCATGTTGACCAAAAACGCCTTTCTCGATGAAATCCGCAAGCAGTATGTCGTGACCGCCCGCGCCAAAGGGGTCAGCGAGAAGCAGATTATGTGGAAACACGTTTTCCGCAACGCCATGCTGCTAGTGATTGCCGGATTTCCAGCCACGTTCATCAGCATGTTTTTTACCGGCTCGCTGCTGATTGAGGTGATGTTCTCGCTCAACGGTCTCGGCCTGCTGGGCTACGAAGCCACCGTATCGCGCGATTATCCGGTAATGTTTGGCACGCTCTATATTTTCACCCTGATTGGCCTGCTGCTGAATATCATCAGCGATATCAGCTATACGCTGGTCGATCCCCGAATTGATTTTGAGGGCCGCTGATGCCGCGTTTAAGCCCCGTTAACCAGGCCCGCTGGGCCCGTTTTCGCCATAACCGCCGCGGCTACTGGTCGCTGTGGATTTTTGCTGTCCTGTTTGTCCTGAGCATGTGTTCGGAGCTGATCGCCAACGACAAACCGTTGCTGGTGCACTTTAACGACCGCTGGTACGTGCCGGTACTGGCTAACTACAGTGAAAGCGACTTCGGCGGCCCGTTTGCCACCCCGGCGGAGTACCAGGATCCGTGGCTGCGCCAGCAGATCGAACAGCACGGCTGGGCCCTCTGGGCTCCGGTACGCTTTGGCGCCAACAGCATTAACTTCGCGACCACAACCCCCTTCCCTTCTCCGCCCTCTGCGCAAAACTGGCTGGGGACGGACGCCAACGGCGGCGACGTGCTGGCGCGCATCCTCTACGGTACGCGGATTTCTATTCTCTTTGGACTGATGCTGACCGTCTTCTCCAGCGTAATGGGCGTAGTGGCCGGCGCCGTTCAGGGCTACTACGGCGGAAAAATTGACCTGTGGGGGCAGCGTATCATCGAAGTCTGGTCCGGTATGCCAACGCTGTTTCTGATCATTCTGCTTTCCAGCGTGGTACAGCCGGGCTTCTGGTGGCTGCTGGGCATCACCGTTCTGTTTGGCTGGATGGCGCTGGTGGGCGTGGTGCGGGCAGAGTTTCTGCGCACCCGTAATTTCGACTATATTCGCGCCGCGCAGGCGCTTGGGGTGAGCGACCGGGGGATCATCTTCCGCCATATGCTTCCCAATGCGGTGGTGGCGACCCTCACCTTCCTGCCCTTTATTCTGTGCAGCTCTATCACCACCCTCACCTCGCTGGACTTTCTGGGCTTCGGCCTGCCGCTGGGGTCGCCGTCGCTCGGCGAACTGCTGCTGCAGGGCAAGAACAACCTGCAGGCGCCGTGGCTGGGCATCACCGCCTTTCTTTCCGTGGCCGTGCTGCTTTCGCTGCTGATTTTTATTGGCGAAGCCGTGCGCGATGCCTTCGATCCCAACAAGGCGGTATAAGATGACGCAGCCTCTTCTCAGTATTGATCGCCTGTCGATTGCCTTCTCGAAGCAGGGCGAGACCCGTACCGTGGTCACCGACCTGTCGCTGCAGATCCAGCGCGGTGAAACGCTGGCGCTGGTGGGTGAATCCGGTTCGGGAAAGAGCGTCTCGGCGCTCTCCATCCTGCGTCTGCTGCCCTCCCCGCCCGTGAGCTATCCGCAAGGGGATATTCTTTTCCACGGCAGTTCGCTGCTGCACGCTGATGAACATACCCTGCGCGGTATTCGCGGCAATAAGATTGCCATGATCTTCCAGGAGCCGATGGTGTCGCTCAACCCACTGCATACGCTGGAAAAACAGCTCTATGAAGTGCTGTCACTTCATCGGGGGATGCGCAAAGAGGCCGCGCGGGGCGAAATTCTGGATTGTCTGGAACGTACAGGCATACGCAACGCGGCCAAACGGCTGAATGATTTTCCGCATCAGCTCTCCGGCGGCGAACGCCAGCGGGTAATGATTGCCATGGCCCTGCTCACGCGCCCCGAACTGTTGATTGCCGACGAGCCGACGACGGCGCTGGACGTCACGGTGCAGGCGCAAATTCTGACGCTCTTGAGGGAGCTGCGTGACGAGCTGGACATGAGCCTGCTGTTTATCACGCACAACCTGAGCATCGTGAAAAAGCTGGCCGACAGCGTCGCGGTCATGCAAAACGGGCGCTGCGTTGAACAGAATATCGCGTCCACGCTGCTGAACGCGCCGCAGCATCCCTATACGCAGCGCCTGCTCGACAGCGAACCTTCCGGCGACCCGGTGCCTCTCACGGCAGACAGCACACCGCTGCTGCGCGTCGATGATTTATCCGTCTCGTTCCCGATCCGCAAAGGCGTTCTGCGGCGCATCGTTGACCAGAACCCGGTGCTGAAAAATATCCGCTTCTCGCTGCGACCGGGTGAATCCCTGGGGCTGGTGGGCGAATCCGGTTCGGGGAAAAGCACTACCGGTCTGGCGCTGCTGCGCTTAATTGCCTCTCAGGGCGAGATCCTGTTTGACGATATGCCGCTGCACCGCTGGAACCGCCGCCAGATGCTGCCCGTGCGGCCCCGCATGCAGGTGGTATTTCAGGATCCCAACTCCTCGCTTAACCCACGCCTCAGCGTGTTGCAGATTATCGAAGAGGGGCTGCGCGTTCACCAGCCTGGCCTGAGTGCGCAACAGCGGGAACAGGAGGTTATGCAGGTGATGGCGGAAGTGGGCTTAGATCCCGACACTCGCCACCGCTACCCTGCGGAATTTTCCGGCGGACAGCGCCAGCGTATCGCCATCGCCCGCGCGCTGATCCTGAAACCGGAGCTGATTATTCTGGATGAACCGACCTCGTCTCTGGACAGAACCGTACAGGCGCAGATCCTGGCGCTACTCAAAGGGCTACAGGAAAAGCACCGGCTGGCCTATATCTTTATCAGCCATGATCTACATGTGGTTCGGGCGCTATGCCATCAGGTGATTGTGCTACGACAGGGTGAGGTGGTCGAACAGGGTGATTGCCAGCGCGTATTTACTGCGCCAACGCAGAGCTACACGCGCCAGCTGCTCGCGGCAGACTAGCGCTTAAAACGGATACTGGCCGGAGAAAGGTTCAGCAATCGCAACACCAAAGTTTTTCAGGCGGCAGGTCGCGGCGAATTCGTCCTGGCTTTTGACGAACAGGCACGGCTCCCCTTCGCACTCCAGTACGGAGCTGTCCACTTCGATATCCGTCAGGGCCTGGCTGAGACGCTCCATCACCCGCCACGCATTTTCGTCGCTCGGGCTCAGCAGCTTGAGCGCCACCAGGCAATTCTCACAGCCCGCGACGCTTTGCGGAATCGGTTCAACTTTCGAACCTGCAAAACCCGCCGACCAGCGATAGCTCTGGGGCAAGCGATGGACAATGGAGAGTTGTAATGTATTCACGTTCGTTCCCCGGAAGCAAAATTTACTTCACAATTTATTTACATTTATAGTAACACATCATCGCCAACCTGCACTATTCAGCGCTTTTTTATCGGTATCGAGGCTCGCGTCGGCGCTATATGTACCCGTTTCTGCGATCTAACTCAACCTTTTTGAATACAATGATGTGACTTTTTACATAAATAGATTTTACATAAAATAAACAAACACGGAATAAACGAACCCGAGTTTGGTTGATATGCGTCAACAAAAAAGGCCCTTTCGGGCCTTATCTGCGCGTTAGTGCGCCGCTTTTCGCGGCCGGCTGGCGTAAAGACAGAAAAGCACAGAGCTGGTTGCGCAAAAAGCCATCGCCCACAGCATAGGCCAGGCCGTAGTAAAGGTCGCCATAGAGAGTAACGCCCCGACGATGGCACCAATCCCGAAGCGGAAGGTTCCCGCCAGTGACGATGCGGTTCCCGCCATGTGCGGGAATTCGTCGAGGATCACCGCCATCGCATTGGACGAGATCATCGACACGCAGCCGACAAAGGCCGCCACGCCGATCACCAGCGCCCAGAAGCCCACGTCCAGAAACGCGCTCACCACCAGCCAGACCGCCATCACAAACTGGATCCACAGCCCGGCGCGGAACATGTTCAGCGCGCCCACCCGCCGGACAAAGCGGCTGTTAATGATGGTCAGGACAAACAGGAAGACGATATTGAGCGCAAAATAATAGCCAAAGTGCTGCGGCGAAACGTGGTTCAGTTCGATATAGACAAACGGCCCGGCGCTCAGGAAGGAGAACATTCCGGCGAAGCTGAACCCGCTCGCCAGCATGTAGCTCAGCACCCGCTTGTGGCGAAACAGCGAGGCAAAGTTGCCTATCGTGGTTCGAATATGAAATTTCTGGCGGCGCTCGACGGGCAGCGTTTCATCAATAAAGAAGAAAATCATCGCCGAGGCCAGCAGCGCGGCCAGCGCCAGGATCCAGAAAATCGCGTGCCAGCTAAACCACACCAGCACCGCACCACCGGCCATCGGTGCCACCAGCGGCGCAATCGTCGTCACCAGCATGACGAACGACATCATGCGGGAGAACTCTTCTTTCGGGTAGATATCACGCATCAGGGCGTTGATCACCACGCTCGCGGCAGCGGCGGCCAGCCCGTGCAGGAAGCGCATGATAATCAGCTGATCGATACTCTGCGCCAGCGCACAGGCGACCGCTGCGGCCGCAAAGACCAGCGTCCCGCCAAGAATAACCGGCTTACGCCCCAGGCTGTCGGCCATTGGGCCATACAGCAGCTGTCCGAGCGCGAAACCGAGAATATAAGTGCTGAGCGTCATCTGCGCGCTGCCTGCCGGTACGCCAAACTGGGCGGAAATCACCGGCAGCGCAGGCAGATACATGTCGATAGACAGCGGCATCAGCATCGCCAGCAGGCCAAGAATGAAGACAATTTTGAACGACGAGTGTGGCCTGGTGGTCACAGGGTTCTCCTGAAATTAGTGCGAAGGCAGACCGACGCTGGCAATCTCTTCTTCCGTCAGCGGACGATATTCACCGGGCGCCAGGTCGGGATCGAGCGCAATCGCACCGATGCGTTCACGGTGCAGGCCCACAACGTGGTTACCCACGGCGGCAAACATGCGTTTCACCTGATGGTAGCGTCCTTCGCTGATGGTCAAACGGACCTCCGTCGGGGTGATGACCTCAAGCACGGCGGGTTTGGTCAGATCCTTTTCATTATGCAGCTGAACGCCTTTCGCGAATTGCTCTGCCGTGTCATCCGCAACCGGTGACTCCAGCGTGACCAGATAGGTTTTCTCACAGTGGTGGCGCGGGGAAGTGATGCGATGCGACCACTGACCGTCGTCGGTCATCAGCACCAGACCGGTGGTGTCGATGTCGAGGCGGCCTGCGGCATGCAGCTTGTGCGCCACCGGCTCGTCGAGGAAATAGAGCACCGTCGGGTGATCCGGATCGTCCGTTGAGCAGACATAGCCTTCCGGCTTATTGAGCATGAAATAGCGGGGACCGTGCTGCTGGGTCAGCGGATTGCCGTCGTACTCAACCTGATGGTCAGGCTGCAGTTTGAACGCGCTGTCTCGCACAATGTCGCCATCCACGGTAACGCGGTTGGCGCGAATTTCGCGCCCGGCAATAGCGCGGCTTACGCCGAGTTGCTGAGCGATAAACTTATCAAGTCGCATGAAATCTTTTTAGCCTTAATGGTGCTGGATGTCGGACCGTGCGTCCGAAAAAAGAAGCAGTCAGGAACGGTTCAGTATAATGGTCTGGTTGCGCCACTCAAGGGAAAAAGTTTCGTGGCATACTATATGCGGATTAACGAAACCGAGACCCCATGACTTTTACACTTCGTCCCTATCAGCAGGAAGCCGTTGACGCGACGCTCGCCTGGTTCCGTAAACACCGGGAACCGGCGGCCATTGTCCTCCCGACCGGTGCAGGCAAGAGCCTGGTCATTGCCGAACTGGCGCGCCTGGCGCGCGGTCGCGTGCTGGTATTGGCCCACGTCAAAGAGCTGGTGGCGCAAAACCATGCCAAATATTGTGCGCTGGGGCTGGAAGCCGACATTTTCGCCGCCGGGCTGAAGCGCAAAGAGAGCCACGGCAAAGTGGTTTTCGGCAGCGTACAGTCGGTGGCCCGTAACCTGGATCTGTTCCGCAGCGAGTTTTCGCTGCTGATTGTCGACGAATGTCACCGCATCAGCGATGACGACGACAGCCAGTATCAGCAAATCCTCACTCACCTTAAAGAGGTGAACCCTCACTTACGCCTGCTCGGCCTGACGGCAACCCCGTTTCGTCTGGGCAAAGGCTGGATCTACCGCTTTCATTATCACGGCATGGTGCGCGGCGACGAGAAAGCGCTGTTCAGCGACTGTATCTATGAACTTCCGCTGCGCTACATGATTAAGCACGGCTATCTGACGCCGCCCGAGCGGCTGGATATGCCGGTCGTGCAGTACGATTTCAGCCGCTTACAGGCGCAGAGCAACGGGCTGTTCAGCGAGGCGGATCTTAACCATGAACTGAAAAAACAGAAGCGGATCACGCCGCATATCATCAGCCAGATTGAAGAGTTCGCGCAAACGCGTAAAGGGGTGATGATTTTTGCTGCCACCGTCGAACACGCGCGCGAAATCACGGGACTGCTACCCGCTGACGACGCAGCGCTGATCACAGGCGAAACGCCCGGCCCGGAGCGCGACAGGCTGATTGAGGCTTTCAAAGCCCAGCAGTTCCGCTACCTGGTGAATGTCTCCGTATTAACCACCGGGTTTGACGCCCCGCACGTCGATCTGATTGCGATTCTGCGCCCGACGGAATCCGTCAGCCTGTATCAGCAGATTGTCGGCCGTGGCCTGCGCCTGGCGCCGGGCAAAACCGACTGCCTGATACTGGATTACGCTGGCAACCCGCACGATCTGTACTCCCCGGAAGTGGGCGCGCCAAAAGGCAAAAGCGACAACGTGCCGGTACAGGTGTTTTGCCCGGCCTGCGGCTTTGCCAACACCTTCTGGGGAAAAACCACCGCCGACGGCACGCTGATTGAACACTTTGGCCGCCGCTGTCAGGGCTGGTTTGAGGATGATGAGGGGCATCGCGAGCAGTGCGATTTCCGCTTCCGCTTCAAAAACTGCCCGCAGTGCAACGCCGAAAATGACATCGCCGCCCGCCGTTGCCGCGAGTGCGACACGGTGCTGGTGGACCCGGACGACATGCTGAAAGCGGCGCTGAAGCTGAAAGATGCGCTGGTGCTGCGCTGCTCCGGCATGGCGCTGCAGCCCGGCGCGGATGAAAAAGGCGAGTGGCTGAAAATCACCTATTACGACGAGGATGGCGCTGACGTCAGCGAACGGTTCAGGGTTCAGACGCCTGCACAGCGCACGGCATTTGAGCAGCTGTTTATCCGGCCGCATACCCGTACGCCTGGCGTGCCGCTGCGCTGGATAACCGTGGCGGATATCGTGCATCAGCAGGTGCTGCTGCGCCACCCCGACTTCGTAGTCGCCCGTAAGAAAGGCCAGTTCTGGCAGGTTCGCGAGAAGGTCTTTGACTATGAAGGTCGCTTCCGTCGGGCAAATGAATTGCGCGGTTAACGGGACTTTTCATTGATGTGCGGGGCATTTGAGTATAAAATGCCGCCCGCTTCACATCCGTGGGGCAGAACACTCACCTGCTGCTGGGTCGCCTGTAGTAGGGTTTTAAATACAGAGAGAAATCAATGTTCACTATCGAAGCAGAAGTACGTAACGTGCAGGGTAAGGGTGCGAGCCGCCGCCTGCGTAACGCTAACAAGTTCCCGGCTATCGTTTACGGTGGCGAAGCTGCTCCAGTTGCTATCGAACTGGATCACGACAAAGTGTGGAACATGCAGACCAAAGCTGAGTTCTACAGCGAAGTTCTGACCATCGTTGTTGGCGGTAAAGAAGAAAAAGTGAAGGTTCAGGCTGTTCAGCGTCACGCGTTCAAGCCAAAACTGACTCACATCGACTTCGTTCGCGCGTAATCGCAAACCTGTCGAGAAAACCCCGCTTCGGCGGGGTTTTTTTATGGCTGCTATTTACCGCCAGACGTGCGGCGCTGAAGCTGATCGCGCAGGTTCGGCGGCGTACCTTTGATGGTCAGGGTATCGGTGGCCGGATCCCAGAAGATGCGTTCCCCCAACAGCATGGCGTCAAAGTTGATGGTTAACCCGCCGCCGCTGCCGGCAAATTTGGTTAACTGACGCAGCGTGCTGCGATCCGCCGGGAAACTCTCCTCAAGCTCATAGCCCTTTTCCGCAGTGAATTCCTGGAAGCTCACTTCGCTGACGCCCGCCAGCTCTTTTGACAGGGACTCCAGCTCAATCTCTTCCCCGGCCTGCAACTGCTCGTTGCAGTAGCTGTAAACCTGCTGACGCACGGTCTGGCGTTCAGATTTATCGAGCTGCGCTTCCGCCGTGAAGTCATCAACGGCCTGCAGCAGCCCTTTGTTCTGCGCTTTGGCGTTCAGGCCTTCGCTGGCACCGAGGAAGTCCATAAAGAAATCCGCCACTTTGCGGCCCACCCGCCCCTTCAGGAAGGTGAGGTAGCGGGTCGACTCCGGGTTAGTTTCCCACTCGGTCAAATCAATACGCGCTACAATATCCGCATGGTTGATATCCAGATAGTGCGTTGAGCTGATGTCCAGCTGCTCGTTCACGCGCATGCTGCTTAAGTTATTCAGCACGGTAACCAGCAGGTACTCGACCGCCAGGTAACGATAGTGGCAGAACAGGACAATACCGCCGTCGGCGAACGGATATTTCGCCAGCTCGTCGCGCAGACGCCCGGTTGCCGCGCGGCTAAACGCCAGGAAATCCTCCTCGCCCTGACGCTGCAGGCGCAGGCTATCGGCCAGCTCACTCTCTTCGCTGAACAGACCATAGGCTTTATTTTTAGCGCTGTAGACGCGATGCAGCTCTGCCATCATTTCCACAACGGTTGCCGTGGGTTCCAGTAACGAATCGCGTAGCACCACTTCAAGGGTTTGCTCATCACGCTTGATAAGCTGGTGCAAGGCAATCTGGTTGATTTCCAGACTCATGATAAACTCTCCTTTTAGACCGGGCGGTATTCAACCACCACCAGGACATGTGTGCAACAACAGATAAAAAAGGGGAAAAAAAGCTGTTGCTACGGTAATATGTTGCCCTTTCATCAACAAACTGATTTTGATTTATGCCACAACATTCCCGCTACAGTGATGAACACGTTGAACAACTGCTCAGTGAGCTGGTCAACGTACTGGAAAAACATAAAACGCCGACCGATCTCTCCCTGATGGTTTTGGGAAATATGGTCACCAACCTTATCAACACCAGCGTTGCTCCGGCTCAGCGTCAGGCGATCGCCAAATCTTTCGCCCAGGCGTTACAGTCATCCGTCAGCAACGACCAGGCCCATTAAGGGAAACGAACAACAGTTTATGGTGACGAATCGTCAGCGCTACCGTGAAAAAGTCTCCCAGATGGTCAGCTGGGGACACTGGTTTGCCCTGTTCAACATTCTGCTAGCGACGGTAATTGGCTGTCGTTATCTGTTTGTCGCAGACTGGCCCACAACGCTAACCGGGCGTATCTACTCCTGGATAAGCGTTGTTGGTCACTTTAGCTTTTTGGTATTCGCCACCTATCTGCTGATCCTGTTTCCTCTGACGTTTATCGTCATGTCGCAGCGTTTGATGCGGTTCTTGTCCGCAATCCTTGCGACAGTGGGGATGACGCTGCTGCTTATCGACAGTGAAGTGTTCACCCGCTTCCACCTGCATCTCAACCCTATCGTCTGGGAACTGGTGATCAACCCCGACCAGAACGAAACGGCCCGCGACTGGCAGCTGATGTTCATAAGCGTTCCGGTGATCCTGTTGATTGAGATGCTGTTTGCCACCTGGAGCTGGCAAAAGCTCCGTAGCCTGACCCGACGCCGCCATTACGCGAAGCCCGTCGCCGCGCTCTTTTTCGTCTCATTTATCAGTTCGCACCTCATGTATATCTGGGCGGATGCGAACTTCTATCGCCCTATTACCATGCAGCGCGCTAACCTGCCGCTCTCTTATCCGATGACGGCCCGTCGTTTCCTTGAGAAACACGGCCTGCTTGATGCCCAGGAGTACCAGCGCCGTCTGGTCGAACAGGGTAATCCGGAAGCGGTTAGCGTGCAGTATCCACTGAGCGATCTGCGCTATCGCGATATGGGTCGCGGGCAAAACGTCCTGCTGATTACCGTCGATGGCCTCAACTATTCTCGTTACGAGAAGCAGATGCCTGCGCTGGCCGATTTCGCGAGTCAGAACGTGTCGTTTACCCAGCATATGAGTTCAGGTAACTCAACCGATGCGGGTATCTTTGGCCTGTTCTATGGCATTTCTGCCGGATACATGGACGGCGTGCTGTCTGCGCGCATTCCTGCGGCGCTGATCACCGGGCTTAATCAGCAAGGCTATCAGTTAGGGCTGTTCTCATCGGACGGCTTCAACAGTTCACTGTACCGCCAGGCGCTGCTCTCTGATTTCTCACTGCCTGCCGCGCAGAGCCAGTCTGATGCCCAGACCGCAAACCAGTGGATAAACTGGCTGCAGCGCTACGCGCAGGAAGATAACCGCTGGTTCTCGTGGGTGGCCTTTAACGGCACCACGCTTAACGACAGCAACCAGGCAGGCTTTGCGCGCCGCTACGGCCGCGCGGCCAGCGATGTTGACGCACAGATTGGCCGCGTGCTTGACGCGCTACGTGAATCAGGCAAGCTTGATAACACGGTCGTGATCGTGACCGCGGGGCATGGCGTACCGTTAGGCGACGAGACGAAGAGCATGAGCTGGTCACGTCCAAACCTGCATGTTCCGCTGGTGATCCACTGGCCGGGAACGCCGGCGCAGCGCATCAATATGCTCACAGAACATAAAGACGTCATGACGACCCTGATGCAGCGCCTGCTGCACGTCAGTACGCCAGCAAACGAGTATTCGCAGGGGCAGGATCTCTTCAGCGCCACGCGCCGCCATAACTGGGTGACTGCAGCTGACGGCAACACGCTGGTGGTGACCACGCCGAAGCTGACGCTGGTGCTGAACAGCAACGGGAACTATCAGACCTATAATCTGCAGGGTGAACGGCTGAAGGACCAGAAACCACAGCTTAGCCTGCTGTTACAGGTTCTGACGGATGAGAAGCGCTTCATCGCTAACTGATTAATAATAAACCAGTTAGCGACGGATTCCCTTGCATTCGAAACGGAATCGAGTAGTATTCTTTCTATGCGTCGGCACGTAGCGCAGCCTGGTAGCGCACCGTCATGGGGTGTCGGGGGTCGGAGGTTCAAATCCTCTCGTGCCGACCAAAAACACATTGAAAACCAGCCTATTACGGCTGGTTTTTTATTTTGCCTCGTCCGGTGTTTTGCGCAGGTACATCAGCGTAACCAGACAAATCACGGCTCCGGCATAAAACGTATATTCCGCGCCAAACATTTCCCAGATGGCCCCGGCGCCCAGGCTGGCGACTAACAATCCCACGCCGCTGACCAGACTAAAAATGCCGTAGGCGGTACCGCGCAGATCCGCAGGTGCTGTTTTTGCGATCATTGCCGCCAGCAGCCCCTGCGTCATCCCCATATGCACTCCCCAAAGCGCAACGCCCAAAAGCATTCCAGCCCAGTGGGTGCTTAGCGCCAGCACAATATCTGCCCCAATCAGCATCACCAGGCCCCACTGCAGTAGTCGGGTGTGGCTCATCCCGTCCGATAACTTGCCAAACGGATAGGCTGACAGGAAATAGAGCAAATTCATGGCCACCATCACCAGCGGGATCAGCGCCAGCGGCACCCCCGACTGCTGTGCGCGCAGGACAAGAAAGGCTTCACTGAAACGTGCGAGCGTGAAGATGGCGCCCAGGCCAATGACCCACCAGCAGCCTTTCCCGAGGCGCCTGAGGTTCTCTTTTTTGATGGGGTTCGTGCGTTTATGTTCGACGGGCGTTTTCGGCTCATGCAGGCCGAAAAAAAGCAGCGCCACGGCGAGGACGCCGGGGATCACCGCAATCCAGAAGATAGTACGGAAATCATCGTTCCACAGTAGCATTAAGCCTACGGCCAGCAGCGGCCCGAGAAATGCGCCGACGGTATCCATCGACTGACGCAGCCCAAAGGCCGCGCCGCGAAGTTCCGGCGGCGTAACGTCAGCGACCAGCGCATCGCGCGGCGCGCCCCGGATCCCC
>JADGIP010000085.1:0-45829 GCA_016618355.2 Astraeus odoratus | reverse complement strand
TTTTTTTTTTTCTGTGGGATGGATGCAGTGTTTGCAGATACAACTGGGACATGCGCATACCTCATTTGCTTGGCGGCATTGCCACCTCATCAACGGTACCACAAACGTTGGAGTAACCTGTCCTGCGCAGATCTCGGCGATCTTTGCGTCATACATATATTCCTAAGCACAAAGGGTCTCATTTACTCGGCTTTTTCACCTACATATGTTTGCCGTGGAGTGATAGCAATGGAACCCGTTGGCATATGCTGAAAGTACGTCCCGGTAGTCTGACATCGCTGACGCTGAAGGAGGTGGAAGTTGGATGCTCTGTTTATGTAAAAGTCGCCAATACTACCACGTGCGGTGACCCACGGACACATTACGAAGCACAGTCTGCGGTGGGGGGGCTATACTGCTGTACTGAACGGTACTGGGTCTAACCTCTAATCTGCTCCGTCCTACGTGTAGGCGGCACCAAACCACATAGTCCGCACACACTGTTTCAGCTATATCAAGCATTTGAAACTTTCCTTTTGTTCATACATGCACCTACCAAGGAAATGATACATGTCTTGTAGAACATTAACTTGATTCTTATGCTGCCATCAGGGAGGTGTACCCATAGAGTTTCTTGCATATACATTGACTAACAATGCCAAGTAGTTATGCAAACTACAGTAGTAGCTTGGCACCTCAAGAGATACAGGATAATTGGTCTTCTGATAGCTATAATGCACCTATAATTTTTTTTTGTATCACTCAGTTCATACTGGGAAGTTGCCATGCATTATGACATTATGTACCTTTTGTTTTCTAATGCCTTAGCAACACTCATGTTTTCCAACACAGAGTTTCATGTTCCCAAGAACTAGCAATGAGAACAGATATTCATGATTCAACAGAAGTTATATGTCATGATAGCATATGATTGGGTTGCAATGTTGACAGGATTCCCATAGGGACACTGCCACCCCTTCACGTCGAAACCTCCTGTAGGGCCCTGATCCTAATATATCTTCTTACATCTTTTTTGAGATAGAATTTCAGTTGTTCCTCAAAGGAAAGCTACAGAATAAGGGTACCAGGAAGTATATGGAATGAAGCATACCACTTCAGTGAAAAAATGGCCATATGTAGGTGGGTAATGCAAGACCCTGATCAATCAGTTACCTCCATGGTGCCAGTCCAAGTCTTTCTTCTGTCGAGCTAATGGTTCCTAACACAGGGAGTGAGCCAAGGAAATGATTAAGAGCAGTAGCACAAGTGAAATATAAAACTAGCACTACTTTCGTCACACTATGAATATATCAAAACTAAGGATAGTATTTGCTGCCGAAAGAGATAATACCAGTGGCAAAGCACACCATCAGAAGCCAGAGAAGAGACAGGACACAAGTGCCACGCGGAAACTGCTCATCCAAGCAAGTAGGATCGGTGACAGATCAATGTCGTCACTACTGGCCTCCGCGCAGCACACGAGGAACGATGGAGGGAATGAGGCGCAGCACCTCATGTCATATGGAGGCTAATCACGCTCCAACAGTGCGCGAAAATATCCCCAACGACAAGATGCAGGAAGAGATACATGCAGATGCTCCATTGACTCGACTAAAAAAGACGCTTCCATCCATTTCTAGATGCAAACACTATGGGACATGAAGCACCATACGATTGTATTTGCATGAACACCTAGCTGAGCCCTGTGAGACCTGCGCGGATCTTGATAGGCATTCACAGAACAGTATGTGGACCAGGGCGAGAATAACAACCCTGAAGTCCCGGACTCGCAACAATTTCCCTGGTCCATCTGGTCAGCTGACGTGGTGTCTTCATCGTCTAGGGACATCTTCTGGGAGTGGAGCTCAATCGCCGATAAGCTGGAATGCTATGGATATCCTTTGCCTAGTAGAGAAAGAATAACCATCAACCGCAATCACCGGAACGGACCATATACTCTCACACTACAATGAATTTTTTTCATTGTAGTGTGGGGACAGATACTCACGACCACAGGTGCTGCCACTTGGACTGCATGCAGGGGACACGTTCTACTAGCGTAGCAGCCGCCGCCGCCGCCGTAAGTGCCACCGACTGAATGCAAGAGTATACCTTGTCTTCTTGAATAAACGAAACCTGGATCGTCATGGATTTGGTATAGGCCCTCGTGGAAAGATTCCAGGGATTTGCAAATAGCAGCCCCTTAGCACGTTGGGGTCCGTCGGACGCGTTTCGTTTGGCTGTGATTTCCCCACACAACGAAGATCAAAACGTTGGCGGGCGACCAAGTGCAGCAGGCCGCCTCCGCATGGTGACTGTAACGGAGGTCTCAGCACATGTATTACGGTCTAGCTCAAGCTTTAAACCCCGACACGTGCGCGAGGCATGGAAAGGACAAGCCTATAAGATAAATAGGTGCACAGGCGCTCAGACACCCCCAACCTCTATCTCTGCCCATCCTCCGATACGCAGACATTTGTCATACAACATGTTCCGAATCGAGTGGAAGTCGTCCGTAAGTATATCAACTTAAGCGATTGCTTCATCAGTACGTCTAACACCTTCTAAGCACTATCACTCAGATGGTCGAAAGCGAAGTAGACCAAAAGCATCGACAGTACATGGCTGGCTCGTTAAATGGCGTGCTACGTTCAGCGGGAACGAAAGCCTTCGAAAGGAAGGCATACGCGAAATGCGTGAAGCTAAATGCGTGCGAGAGCTGAAAAAACAACGCCAAGCAGCTCGTCGATCGAAGAGAGCAACGAAAACACCCTCAGGGCTCTCTTTCTTTTTCTTTGGAAAGAAGAAAAAGAGACCACAGAGGTCCAGCGTCCGTCTCCGCAGCTCCGTCCAGTCTTCTCGGACCATGACTACTCGGAGGGTGGCGTCATCCGCTCAATCGCCCAAGCCAAACTACAGCCAGCCACAACGAAGCTACAGCCGGCATTCCAGCAGAAGCCAGCAGCATAGGCGTCCTTCACGACAGGAATCCTATCACAGTGGGAGGACGTTGGGTCGTAGTAGTACCATGAGGTCTAGACAACAGTGATTCACTCTGCAGGGCTAAATTATTACATTTTATGTATTATGTATTACGTTTAGGATGGAATGTGTCGCACCATAATCATAATGTCACACTCTCTAGCTGTGGAGCGGAACGAACAATCCTTGGACGAGATTGAACGATGACGAGCACGAAACCCTATAATGTGGGCATTCCGACGATAGTCACAATATGAATGAAATGGTTCACACAAGTGGGTCACATTACCAGCAGCTGGAAGACGAATTTGGCAACTATGTTCAACGAAACGAGTTCAATGACGACGTGCAATATAAAATATTACGTACTGTAAAGGGTGTTAGGTGGGTGCCGTGCCGGTAACCCTCTTCTTCTTTTTGCGTCTCTTGCGCTGCTTTTCGGGTTTATTCGGATCGTCAGAGTTGCCGATTCGCTCAGACGTCTGTAGTGGTCCATCAAGATTCAACAGAGGAATGCTAAGTTGCTTCGAGGCAACACGGTATCCACGAGACACCGGTAAAAGAAGATGGCAATCTTCCAACCACCGCGCCTGAAGCGGATTCTCTTTCTGTGTTACCGGCACCTCATTACCTGGAGGATGAGTAAGACCGTCGGAAAATGGGTGAGTTATGCCGGACATACCAGTCGATTGAACAGGAATACGCGGGGTTGGAACGGCGTCGTTGACCTCAGTGTGGTTTCGAACAGTATTAGGTAAGTGATACAGGTCCGAGCATGGCGCAGAGCTCCCTATAACTGCACTCGGTGACGCTTTCACCGGTGTTTCCGGACTCTTGTCCATAGGTAACACAGGTAACGACTCTCCGGGTACTTGAGTGGACACCCCATTGGGTTGAAGATAACGCCGACCATGATCGGGCGATTTTCTTGATATCGCGTGCTCCGTCTCCTTTGACCCACGTCATTCTCAGTAAAGCTACGACGCTGGCGACCTGGCTCGAACATTACCATCTTCCCAGAACCATTGCTTTTCTTGCGCTTTTTATTCCCATGCATGACAAACGGATCTATATTTGTAGCCCGCCTCTTCGTTCTGCCTTTCTCTTCCTCTTCATCAGAACCAGGACCTGGTTGTGACGAAGTCTGCAACAAAGACGCGGTTTTGGCATCCATCTTTGCAAGCCGATGCCGCAGCTTGGACGCGTCTCGATTTGCCGACGTCGCTGCGGGTATGGGTGCACCAACCCCCAACCTGAAAATACACAGTGCATATTCCATTCGGGTGTGCTTGATCAACGCCTGCACATACCTCGGTGGCCGCCGCAGTTCTTCATGTAATATACGCTCTGCGTCAGAGATGCCCGATCGTAGCTGTCCGACCTGGGCAGATTGTACCCATGATGTGACGAGGTTATGAGCAAAAGACATGGACATATCTATCTGCGCTTGTAGGGTTTCTGAGTCGATATCGTCTTCGTTTGCGGCCATCGTTTAGACAGAAAGAAAATATTTTCAACGAGGCCCTCCTAAACGCTACACGCGCTTTCGATGCAACGTGGATTCCCTCTTTGGTATTTTCCCACGGTGCTGACCATTACATTTGACTCCTTTCTTGCACTGACACCCTCGACTCGCCCGCAGCACACGATGCTCAACAAGCGCAAGAGGGACGAACTGGATGACTCCGAGTTATCAGACGAGCCCACTCCAGGAAGGCAAATACTGCCTGTAGCAAACCTTCCGGAGGACTTTGATGGCGTCCCCATGGACGGGATGCAATACCTCTTCCTCGTCAGGTCATCCCTGCTTCATTTCAAGCGATCGTTCATCAATCATCTGATCTAAACCTTGCACAGGAGAGACGCACGCCGCTTACCACACATCACGAGGGTGCGTAACCCGTATGAGGGACCTGCGGTTCCCATTGCCCAGGACACTCCAAGGCAGTCATCCTCCGATGTCCTTCCATCCGAGAAATGGCAGACCGCATTCCAGCTTCATTTTCGTAATCTGAGGAAGGTATGACAACTCTCCATTTTGTTATGGTACCTGCATCGACATCATCAATAGAACTTGGCACAACCCACAGTTCGCATCTCTGTGGAACGACCTAGTTTAGCCCAGCCATTAATACCGGAGAAAAAGGACCGCGAGGCATGGTGGAACTTCCTTGCTGGTCATCCTGAATCCGCGTGGAGTCCCGCAGCCCGGGCCGTGTCCCGAAAAACGTCCAAATTATCCCAGCGCGTGCAAGTGCACCTGCAAAATACGACTCATGTTATGCATGGAAACGACCCGAGTGGCTCTGATGTACACCAAGTGACAGGGGTTTCGGGAGATATCTTGCAGTCCGCCCTGGATGCACAGTCTGCTGTTCAGGTAACGATAGGTTATCCTACGCCCCCTCCGCTGCATCCCTCATATAGTTGCAGATCATCCAGACCAGTTCCAGCGGTGCTGCGACGATTCTTCGAGAGGTTACACCAAATCGGTTACGAGAAATAGACCCTGTGAGTCGGGTTCCGTGTCTGTACTAACCACTAACCACGAGGCAGGGAACAGCCATTCACCTTCTCATGTACTTCACACATTGGATCAACATTCACCTCCAGAATAGATGTGATCCATCGACGACTATCAACAACACTCACGCGCGATGGATGTTTTCACTCCTCACCAAAGTAGAAGAAATGGTGTCAGCAGACGAAATGAGCCTTCTGCGTAATCTTGCACGGGCCTGCCTTGAAATCGTAAAAACGCGACGGAGGGCGGATATGAAGTGGGTAGAGGTGGCGGACTCGATTTCTGATGCGTCATGTTGGATGATATTTACGGCAGTTGCCAGCGTCTGGGGCCAGAAGGATCTGTGGATGGATGCCGAGGCAGCTCTATCACGGGCATAAATACTGTACGCACTTGACATGTCCTCGCCGAGCAAACTCATCCTGGAGACCGTTTTACTGGCTACATTACCCAACCATCGTCATAGTCTGTGGTAGGCAACCCCAGCACCACCCCCGTGTCAGAGTATATACTTACGGCGTATTCCTTCTCGTTTTCTGCCCAGACAACGTAACATGCGTCCATTGTGCGGGTACCAGCTCGATCACTCCAAGGTCGAGGGTAGCACCGTGGGAACAGGGCTGTTCGCTTCCTGGCATGTACCTGGCTTTTTTCAATGCCAAGTCGGCTATATGTAACCGCACTCTCGCAAGTTTAAATCGTTTGTCTTGTTCTCTCTTCTGCTTCGTGTCAACTCGGTCTCTCTCCACCATGCGCGTCCTTGCTGCTGTCCTCCTGAGCGTTTCGTCCGTCTTGGCCTACCAGGTTACCTACCCTGGTGGTACCCAAGGTTGGACTACCACCGGTCCCAACTATTTGAAATGGGACCGCGTTTCCACTGACCCTCTCAACTTCACGGCCGTGTTGACCAACCAGGTATGCGTATCCAATCGCTCTTCGCGTTCCCTTGTTTTACAATGCCCCTGCTGCAGAACACCGCCGTCATGCCTCTGAACAACCAGGTCCTCAATGCCCTTGTTGATGGTACTCTTGGTGTTATTGAGTGCAACCCCCCCAGTGGCGGCTGGCCTGTTGGCGACGGCTTCCGTGTCAACCTTGCCCAGGACGCGCAACACCTGGACAGTTTACTTGCTCAGTCTGACGAGTTCAGTATCGCTGCCTCCTCATCCACGGGCTCGGTGATGAGTATGACATCTACTCAGTCTGCCTCGTAAGACGCGATTCCAATCCTCATGATATGAGCGTCTTCCTGACACAGCTCTCCTAACACAGATCAAGTAACTCTGCCCTGACGCCAAGCGCCACATCCCCGTCAACTACCCCTACCAGCTCGGACACGAGCACTAGCCCTACCAGTTCCAGCGCCGCGCTTGCTGGAGTGGACGCCAAGACCGGCTTGCTTACTGCACTTGCTGCGCTGACCGCTTTCATCACCACTGCCTTCTAGGCTACATGGACCCAGCCGCTGTTGGTTTAGTTACCCCTCGTTTGTTTCACACGTTCGTTCCTTGTCCTTGCGGTGACTCTGCGTGCCTTGGTACTTTAGTTAATGCAGAATTTGTCTGGACAGTCGATTTTACTTGGACAGTGGTCGTAATATATGGGTTGCTTGGTGTTAGAAAATGGTCGTTCGTGTGCCAAAAGACATGTGGACGCCAGCGTGTGTGAGTGTAAGGTCAGTGGCGTTGTCAGTCAATTTACAGAGTCAAATCGCAAATTGCGGCAGGCTACTGTAATCATGTCTTTTGAACATCTGCTACCTCCAAGTTGGAAAAGTCATGTCAATAACTGGCTTGACGAGGATACCCCTTCATTTGATTATGGCGGTTTTGTCGTGGGGGAAACAGAGCGAACTGCGTTTCTGTTTGGGAAGGGGAAGGAAGCTGCAGTGCTTGCTGGGTGTCCATTTTTTACCGAGATCTTTCAACAACTCGGTTGCCAGTACGTAACCTGATTATTATCCTTTTACGCCTATCAAATTCGTTCCGTACAGAGTAGAATGGCACATGAAAGAGGGTGACACTTTCGAGCCTATCAAGCACGTCGCCACTGTGAGAGGCAAAGCGAGACATCTCCTTCTGGGAGAACGAGTAGCTCTGAACCTACTTGCCAGATGTAGTGGAATTGCAACGAAGTAAGCTCGTAATCCGACTTCCCAAAGAACGTCTGTCAAACGATATGGAACGCAGATCGAAAAGAATCAAGGACTTGGCCGCGGGATATGGGTACAAGGGTATTATTGCTGGCACGCGAAAAACTACGCCTGGTAAGACACTTCGCTCGTGCGATCCCGCCGCACGCCATCTCACGTCTTCGAAGGGTTCCGGCTAGTCGAGAAATATGGTATGCTTGTCGGCGGAATCGACCCTCATCGACACGATCTGTCTAGCATGATCATGCTGAAAGACAATCACATTTGGTCGTCTGGTGAGTCGAGTCTCCGCTACTGCACTGGGTTGGTGTATTCATTATATATATGTATATATATTACATTCAGGATCAATAACAGCTGCCATCGAGAATGCGCGCTCGGTTGGGGGATTCACGCTACTTCTTGACGTGGAAGTCAGCTCCGAAGCAGAAGCAGACGAAGCCATCGCTGCCGGTGCTGACATTATTATGCTGGATAATATGGAAGGCGACGAACTCGTCAGCGCTGCCCGCAGGCTCAAAGACAAATGGGCGGGTAAACGTAAATTCCTTTTCGAATCCAGTGGAAACATCACAGAAGCTAATCTGCACGAACGCGCTATAAACGGTCCGGTGTTTCTATCTAGCTTATGCTGCCTTCATGCTGACGGTGGGCGCAGAGATTGACATCCTGAGTACAAGTGCAGTGCACCAATCTGTACCACACATAGACTTCAGCTTGAAGATACAGGTATCTAAGTAAGGATACAGCACAATGTGTCAATATTTCAAGTTGAACAAGTTTAGAGCATTGAGTCCTAGAACCGCTACTTGCGCGGACTCATTCCAGTTCCGAACATTTCGAATAGCCTTCAAGTTCTCTTCGACACTTTGCCACTTCTGGCTCCCTTCCAGAGGAGGGAAGAAGGGGTGATCAGTGCCGAACAGCATCCTTGCACTACCAGCATCTGCATTGTATGAGCCCCCTTCGCTGAACGTTTCTGCTCGTGCAATGGTCTCGCTCACGAACCCGAGCTCTTCAGGCCCGTATGCGACAGCATCAAAGTACAGTTTCCCAAGGTAGTATCGTGCATCATGTTTCAACCTTTTCGCCACCACAGGGTCATGTGTGATGCATGAAGCAATACGAGAGGATAGTTGAGGGAGTGCACCCCCTGAGTGAGCCAGAAGAAGCCGAAGGTGTGGGTAACGATCCAGGACACCAGCCAATATTAGTCTCGTGATCGCCTTGCGATAGGTGTCATCAGCTGCGGAACTATAGTATGCAAGGACCACCACTCACAATAGTAGTCTCGAAGGGGAACCCGAGCGCCAAAGGAAGCACATGTCCGTTCGGTTTGTCGCCAAATGCTTTCCCATCTACACCATAGTGCGGATGAACGAAAATAACAAGTCCCGCATTTTCGATAGCCTCCCACACTGGTTCCAGTGATCCATCATCCAGCCCGTTGCCGATGCCTTTCGTTCCCATGATTACCCCCGACAGGTGCGGCAGGGCTTTGATTTGCTCGATAGTCTCGATGACAGAGGAAATGGGGGCGTCTGGGACAAGAGGGAGCAAACCAAAGCCATAGATCGACTTCAGACCGGGGAAGCCATCTGCCTCTGGAGAAGATGCACAATATTCTTCCAGATCGTTATTCAGCTCTTGTGCGAGAGTTTGGGCACGGCCTGCGGGAAGGAAATCCAGCCAAGGATTTGCAGAGCTTGTGGACGAACCCAAACACGTCAGGGTAGCGAAGAGGGAATACTCGGAAGGCCATGAACCTCACGAAGGAAATGTTGATCTGGTGCCTTTTCATGAATTCGAGCTTCTCTTCCCTATCCCAGTACTGTCCAAAAAAGATGAACGGAGTGCCGCTGAGGATAGTTACGTCTGTGATCGCACCTGAGGACCGACTGGGCGTCCTGATCCTGGTTCACCATCCAGGATCAAGAGGCGTTCTTCGGGCTTGCCATCTGTGCCTGTGCGGGTCAAGATTCGTGGTGCTAAGCGTCGTGCACGCAACTCGGCAGCGTAGCGGGGGAGGTACACGTGCGTGTGCACGTCGACTACGGGCGCTGGTGAAGTCACAGTGGAGAAGTCTGACATTGAACGTCTGGCTGGGATGATCGATAAGCCAGAGGCAGAAGCAAGCCTGCGGACAGGCGACAGCCTGATGGTCCCCGGATTGAGTAGCATGGGTGGATATGTAAGGTGAGACAAACAGACAAATTTGACCCGTCCATCCCTCCGGGGATACTTGCCTATATGTAACACTCTGGACCATATCATCGCTCTGTTTGAGCCATGGCTGCCGTATAACTTTGTAAAAGGGTTTCGTCCGTGCGCGTCTGATCCCATCTTCCTCCATCTTGCTCACAAGCTTCCAGGATAATCTAACTATTCTGTAGGTGTCCCTGAAGGCGGAAAAATATGCTAGCCAGCGCAGAAGACACGTCTGTCCTTTCGCCCCGTTCTAGGATGAACCAAGCTCAGCAAGAGGTCTTGGGCGATCTCTTACCTATCACATATACACCTGTTACTAATGCTGCATGCTCCCAGCTCTCCCGCGTCGTGCAAGCCCTGGTGCACATCGGCGAACAGTTCAACCAGGCCATCGTGGACTCTGCCAACGAGGTGACAGTATACAAAAGTCGTATAACTGAGCTCGAATGCCGGAACCATGAAATTCATTCGACCGCAAGCGAAGCCGCGTTTCGGAAGTTACAGCACGTTAAGTGTGTAATGCGAACACTCTTAGAAGAGATAGGGGTGCGCCTGCCCCCTTGTCTAGTACAGTCCAAGTGTTTCCTCATCACTTAGTTCATCAGTCCGACGACGATGGGGTGTCAGATCAACCCCCACCCTCGTCCAAGAGCCCCACCAGAGCTCGTCCACCAAGCGACCCGGGGCGAGGGTTCGACTGTCGAAGAGTAGCTTCGTGTTCGGGGAGCCCGTCCTCCCAAGCTCGCTTACATGGGAATACCCCTCAGCTTGCGGACTTCGGTTCCTTGTTTTCTTCTACCCCGGTCTCACGAACAACCCCGAGACTTCACGTGGAACCATCCAGCAGTTCGTCACCTGGGCGTTCCCCATCTCAGCGCATGTCACCTTGGCGGCTTTTCAAGCCATCTACACTTGGCGAAGATATGGATTGGCGAATGGCCACCAACCGTACTCCGAAATGCGCCGAAATTGTCTGTCCTATACCATGGGCATGGCTTCCCCAGCGCTTGGGTCTGGACGAGGATGCGGCAAGTAGTTTCATTTGGCCACCAAGGTCGATGTTAATTAGTCTCGATAGGTGTGTTCCCTAGAGAGGTGAATATGTCTGCACGACAAGGGAATAGCAAAGTCACCATTAACATGACCGCAGCCTCTCGCAAATGGATAATTTTTGCTTTAGGGTCCAAATCATCAACGAGATGGCCTTTGTCTATGAGCCCTTTTCATTAGATTGCTCATCTGCATCCCTCATTCTCGATTGGGGTGCGCTGGAAGAAAACCTGACAACTGCTCGATACATTGCAAGCAAAATGAAAGGCCATCCCTTCTTCCACACATTTATCTTGCCAACGAAGAAGGTGAGACGAAACTATGAACTTCTATTCTGTCCGTTAGATCAAATACACCAGGATGTCTGGTACTATATTGGCGCCCAGGCATGGACACTCACGCGGCTATTCCCTATCTGGAAGACCTTAGGTGATCGAGTGAGTGCTCTTCGGTGTTCAGTACGGCTGGCTATAAACCTTTCCAAGTCCAAACAGAAAGTAGTTAGCAGGTTAGAAGTGCGCTGTTGTCAGAAGCTCTCCACACAAGATATCTGCCAGATGCTGGATGACCGCGTGCTTGCACAGTTTTGTGTTGAGGTATCCAGCACATCGCTACTGGCACATAGTCAAGCCTTCGGAGAGAAGCTTGACTATCGTAAATCGACGTGACTTCCTGAGAGCACGATTGCTTCTGTATATAGTTTAGCGAGGTGTAAGGTAGACTTGAGACTGAGTCATGATGGCATCCATTGGAGACCACAAGGACACGCAAATACCCGTTTAAACGTAACTAGATTTGAATAAATTCATAACGAGCATAAGATGTAGAACATAATAAGCAGTCGTCGCCTATCAGGACCTTCCTAGGACTTAAATCTTCATCTGCCGCTACTCATTAGCCGCAACCTATCTGGGTGTATTCCAGGTGGACCACCATTGCTCGGGGGTGGCGCATTGTTTGCATTTGGTGGTGAATTTTGAGAAGGAGCGCCGCCAGGAGGTGGGAAGTTACCGCTTGGAGGGAAGGGGGGCATGGGAGCGTTCGGAGCAGGACCGCCATTAGGAGGGAATGGGGGTGGACCTAACGCCATATGATGAGCCTGTAGCCGCTCGCTCGAAGTTTGAGACTTACCACCAGGGAAACCGCCCGGAGGAGGCATTCCGTTGGGCGGGAAAGGAGGAAGACCTCCAGGGGGAGCAGCCATTCCAGGAGGCATAGGTGGGAAGGGTGGTCGGCCTAGGTTTTCTGTTAGTCTGGCATTTGAGTGTGTAGACAGCTCGCGGCTTACCAAACGAGCCAGGTGGGCCACCAAACATTGGCGGAGGTCCTCCGCCGAAGGGAGGTGCAGAGCCTAGCAGATGCTGTGGGCCAAAACCGAAACCTCCTGGGGGTGGTCCACCACCGGTCTCGTACGCTGCAGTGATCTGATCGATGATACTCTGCGCTTTGTCATGTCCCAGTGCTGGCAGCCGCGGTCAGACATGGGATAATCGCAGGGTGAACCGAAAACTTACATGCGTAGTAGTCTCGTACGTTGGCTAGGTGGTTGCGTCCACTGTTGTGGGCTTTGCGCACTATACTGTGGTGAGCTGTTTGCTGGGGTTTTTCATCAAGGATTCCACCCACCCGAAGCCGAGTCATGTGTCAAGAACACATCGCAATAGTCACAGTAGTGTTTCTGATAGAGTAGATCGTGAGTTGTGAAGATGTGGTAGGCGAACCTTTGCTCACTGGCATAGTTTGAGGACGAGGACGGCGACGTCGAAAGGCAAGTGGACAAGTTACACGGGAAACCAAACCGATGTATGCTGACTAATCATATCTCCCATCCAATGGATCCGTCATCGTCAGGCATCCAAGAGCCATTCGACCTTATAAGACTGTCCCTAAGTGAACGCGTCTTCGTGAAGTTGCGCGGCGATCGTGAACTCACTGGTATCCTACACGTACGCTGTGAATTTAAAGTAGTTTCGTTGCTTTGTTGACTTTTGCTAGGCGTACGACGGTCATATGAACCTTATCCTCAGCGATGTCGAGGAGACTGTCATGATCGTAGACCCAGTGGATGGAACCTACGAAGGACAAGGCACTGTAAAGGTTGTTAGCTTTCTTCTGTCGTGAACTATTGACTAATTTCGACGATGCTTATAGGTCGCTAAGAGGAGGATGGAGATGCTCTTCGTCAGGGGAGATGGTGTCATCCTGGTGAGCCAAGATGGACTGTTTATGACCAGATACTCATTTTCTATCATACAGGTATCGCCTCCGTCACGGACGTGATTGCACAAAATGACCAAGTGGGTTCCTCCACCGAGGCATTGCCAGGTCGCTGCTGAAGGGTTCTGCATGCTGTGTATTCTTTCGAGAAATCCGAGCAAACTTGCGTTTGGTCTGGAGGATCGCACGCAGAACTACCTAACATTCATTGTATAGTAAAAATCCAGGATTGGCATTGTTGAACTATGACATATACATATCACCGAGTAAGGTGTTGTCTTCGTACAGTAGGATCGGAAACCCGAAAACAGTATGTGATCGTACAAGTTCGGCACACACGCTGAGGTATTACAATGCTTGTTTCTTCATTAGAGTTCAGACAGTATTGACACGGTCATGACGACTTCAATGGGCCGAGGTAGCCATTCCTGGGGAACGAAGCTCTCCAATGTCCTGGAAACGCTTCACGAGCGACTCGTCGTCTGGCTTGGACAGGGCCATGCAGGATTCCGGCCGGTTGGTGAGTCTGGGGAGGTGGCATGGTAGGGATGAAGGAGCCGCGCTGCGTGACGGCTCGTCGTCAGACTCCGGGGCCACTGCACCGGTGGGCCACGTTTCAGGGTCTCGTAGCCAACCGGCATGAATGACCTTGATCTAAAGTGCAGGGTACGCAGCTCAGCAAGGGACGTAATTGCCGTGAACAATGACTGCATACCACGAGATGCATGGGTAGTCGTCGTCTTAACCTTCCCCCGCCGACAAGGCCCTTCCATACTTTCTCGACCCCACCTTTCCAGGCTTCGTCGCTGTGCACAGCGCCAGGCTGGCTGAGTAGCTGTTCGAGCCGGAGACGAGAAGAGGACGACGGAGCATGTTCAGGTACTTTGGTCGGAGTAAGCCACAGAGCCCGGCGGGCAGCGTAATGGGCTGGACCAGGGGGCGGTAGATTAGAGTTAACGAGGTAATTGGGCTGACGGGGATCTGGATGGCATTGGGTTTGGGGAGAACAGAGAACGATGGAAGAACGAGTGTTATTGTAATGGAGCTTGTCTGCTACGAGTTTCTGCAATCTGGAGAAGGGTTTGCGATCTGGAGGAGTCTGGACGTTAAGGACGAGGTTGTCTATGTCGGAGGGTATCATGAACAATGAAGAAAACGTTTATCTGGGCATGCAGCAGCCAGCTGGAGGACACTCGCGAGCTCGCTGACCACGAGGTTCCTTTCAAAAAAAGAGGACCACCTTGGTTGGCCCAAGAGGACAGGAATGGCATTTTCTTCCCACGACCCTCTTGCCCATATTCCCCTCCCGTGGCATGATACCCAGCTACGTACGACGACGACGACGACGACAACTATATACTCTTCGTTACTGTTGGTGGCAGCAACTCGACGTAGGAATGGCCCCCGCGAGGCCCTCGAGGATCGTCTATCGCATAAACTCTGCATCACAGTCTGCCACGTCGCTTTCGGAGAACGACGACGAATACCCTTCCAAGTCTGCTTTCTTTTCTCGTGATGACGACCCACTCCGCTCTTCGTCACAGTGGGCCCTCTCATACGAGAACGTCCCACCCGCCCGCCCATACATCACCCATCTCCCCCCAGAAATCCTCATACACATCTTGAGGCATCTTCACTCTCCAAGGGATCTTTATCACTGCATGCTCGTCTCTCGCATGTGGTGCCAGTGCGCCGTCGAATTACTCTGGCATAGACCTGCATTCACACGCCTTTCCACCCTAGTCAAGCTAATCACCATCCTCAGCAGGCCAGACCAGACATTTACCTATGCCCGTTTCATAAAACGCCTCAACTTCCTATTCCTCGGCAGCGACCTTACAGATGTCTTATTCTGCCGACTTGCACAGTGCGATCGGCTCGAGCGTCTCACTCTCGTAAACTGTTCTGCTGTTTCCGAGGACGCCCTCGTTCGTGTTCTCACCCGCTTGCCAAACTTGATCGCAATTGATCTCACTGGTGTTACCGAGACGACTGACAAGGTTATCCTCGGTTTAGCTTCCGTCTCCAGGCGTTTGCAAGGCATCAATCTAACTGGGTGCAAGCATGTGACGGATATTGGCCTCTTTGGTCTCGCTCGCGAGTGTCCCCTTCTCCGTCGCGTCAAGCTAAGCGGCGTTGAACAAGTGACGGACTCCTCCGTCTCTGCTGTGGCGAAAGCTTGCCCTCTACTCCTGGAGATTGACTTAAACAACTGCAAACGCATTACGAATGCTTCCGTTCGTGACCTATGGATTCATTGCACGCACATGCGCGAGATGAGACTGTCCTATTGTTCGGATTTAACGGACATCGCCTTCCCAGCTCCCATTAGGAATAGGGAGACGGCGCTTGGCTTGGTTACCCCAAGGCCATGGGATGACCTACCCCCCTTGATACTCCCCAGGACCCTGGATCATCTCCGTATGTTAGACCTCACCGGTTGCTCGCTCATAACGGACGACGCGGTAGAAGGTATCATATCGCATGCACCCAAAATCAGGAACCTTGTCCTATCCAAATGTTCCCTGCTCACTGATAAAGCCGTAGAAAGTGTATGCCTTCTTGGGAAGCATCTTCACTACCTGCATCTTGGTCATGCGACGCACATCACCGACCGCTCCATCAAGTCCCTTGCCAGGTGTTGTACACGCTTACGATATGTAGATTTCGCCAGTGAGTTGATACTCTAACCGTCTCGTTACCTCTCTCACTGACCGTTGCACAGACTGCTCGCTGCTTACTGATATGTCTGTCTTTGAGCTGGCGAGCTTGCCTAAGCTTCGTCGGATTGGCCTCGTCCGAGTTAGTAACTTAACAGATGAGGCTATCTACGCACTTGCAGAACGTCACAGCACACTCGAACGTATCCATCTTTCATATTGTGACCAGATCTCTGTCATGGCAATTCATTTCTTACTTCAAAAACTGCATAAGCTCACGCATTTGAGTCTTACTGGTATACCGTCCTTCCGAAAACCCGAACTACAACAATTTTGTAGACAACCACCACAGGTTTGTGTCCAATCATTGCTTGAGGGCATGACCTCACTCCCATGTTCAGGAATTCAACATGACTCAGAGAATGTCGTTCTGTGTTTATTCAGGTACTGGCGTTGCGAAACTTAGATCGTTCCTTACCGATCTCTTCAATACCATTACGGAGGACATGCAAGGAGACGATGAAGAAACGGAATATGATGACGACTTTGATGAAAGTTTTGTTGAAGTACCCCACGACGCTGACGTGGAGATGGAGAACGAAGGTGATATCGACGACGACTTCATGCATGACGGGAGGTTCCATTTCCAGCCCTCCGTTCATAGGGGACTACCATCTCGCGATCTTCTGGTGGAGCCGATGGTCACCCCGCGACATTCGAGCGCTGCGGTGCAACATAGCCCGATACAATCAAGCAGTTCGGTCGCTCCCCCGCCTACAGGGCCATCTGCATCGCGGTTTATAACTGCGGAATACAACCCTTTTAATACCCACTCTAATGTAGAATCCTCTAGTGGACCGCAAAGGCGCCAAGGAGGATTTGGGCTTCATCCAGTCGTGGAAACGTCGCCCTCCCCAGCTCCGAGCGATGTTGCGTCGAACCCCAGTGCTGGGACAGCACAGTCTAATGGAGCTGGGTTTTTTCGCACCTACCAAGACGTCGCGTTATCATCTAGGAGTAATGGCGCTCTAACACCAGACTATGACTATGCTGAGATCGGTCATGGTCGAGGTGCAAGCAATTTCTTCGGTTCCTCACTCCCCACATTTGGTAATCACGCATTCACTTCTGCTACTATCGGTTCTGGGGCTACTCAAGGCATCACGCAAGCCACCCATTCAGCGGTGGCTTCGATGGAACCACGTCACAGACAGGGTCAACCGCAATCTTCATCATTGGCCATGCCAGACAACCCTATCCCATGGCCTCGTCAAGAACCGCCAACACCAACCGCAGCGCCGTCTGGCAGTTCTTCTGAAAACTCTCCTCCATTCAATGCAAGCTCAGATCCGCGTGAACCAGACGGAAGGGGCCGAAGCGTGAGGAGGAGTTTGAGAAATACCTTTAATGCTGCTGAGCATTATGCAACTTCTTTTCTCTTCGGACGAAGTTCAGGCAGCAGTGGCTCGCACGAGGCTGGCAGCAGTAATGGAATGAAGGGTTAGGCCCATTTTCTACACCACTATGTTATCATCTCTTTTTGGCATGTATCATGATATACTGCTGGGACAGTCACATCGCTCTCGTATCTCCACCTTTTTTAACAGGCTGTATTAAGTACTACTGTGTGTACATGGATGGGCTGCTCGGCAAACCCGCTCGCTCTGTTTTTGATGTAGGCATAGAGTTGCATTGGTCTTGGTAAAATGTAGCTTGATCGTGCTTACTATTAGACTAATACTACTAGATTCTTGCAAAGGGTTAGTACAGTCCGCGTGCTCTGTTATATACCTGTGCAGACCATATCCGTCAGCCCACTCCTCGAACCTCCATCATTCTCTGAGGTGGACCACGCTGCACAATGAATATTCGGCAAGCCAGAGTGCGTACGAGTAACACCGTATCGCTTCATACTAACTCTAACTCAGGTCGAAGACCTTGCAGGCATGCAAGCCTGTAATCTGCACAACCTACCTGAAAACTACACCATGAAGTACTGTGCGTCTGGTCTACCTTCCGGTACCATCTATGACATCTCATGGGCCTATCAGACCTCTACCATGCTTTGACGTGGCCATCGTTGTCTTACGTTGCAGAAGACAACGGGCATATAGTCGGATACATACTAGCCAAAATGTCGGTTAGCACTATAATTGCGTCTCTGAATACGAAGCACTGAATATCATAGTCAGGGAGGAACCCGAGGAACATGATGGTGGAGAAAAGTCTGAACAAGTACCGCACGGACACGTCACGTCAATATCGGTCTTACGATCGTATCGAAGGTTAGGACTGGCCAAGAAGCTGATGTTGCAGTCTCGTGAGTCTTTCGTGCTAACGAATGGCTGGTGCGCTGCCTCGCCTAACGATGGTGGTTGTAGAGGAGGCCATGTCGACCATCTACCGTGCTGCATATGTGTCCCTACATGTCCGGAAATCGAACCGTGCCGCCCTCAGTCTCTATCGGGACACTTTGGGCTTCACCGTCAAAAGCATAGAGGAGAAATATTGTATGTATTCTAAATCCTTCATTTCTGACTGCCTAACCGTCGGACCTCTAGATGCTGATGGCGAGGACGCATACGCGATGCAGCTAACGTTCAAGCAAACATGATATACAGCGCACGTATCTATGTACGATAACTACCTAGAAATACATCGACTCGCACACGGCCTAGTGCTACTAACCGGAGCTGGTTTCGGTGCTTCGGCCCATATCCATAAATTCTGAGGATCGTATTCCATTTCTTACAGCCACCTCCCGAATCATTTTGGCAGTCTCCAGCCCTAGCTCGTAATAGCCATCATTCTGTGACGGCTCGAACATGCCCATGTGGGCCTGGACTTCATCCGAGGCGACTGTGTTCTTGCAAACGATGTAGTTTTCGAGGACAGGCGACGACCGGGGGGGCAGCACTACGAATGTCCGCGGTGATGGGGAAGCAGACGAAGGTGGTAGAAGGACATAGAACCTGGAAAAGATAAATATGAGTAATGAATTTCGAGATCCACGGAAGTCATTCACGTCTTGAATAATATTCCGTGCTTCGTCCCTGCTTGCACTAAGCTGTCCAGCCGTCCTTTCATTGCCTCTTCGTCCCAGAGGTTACCCACATATTTCATGTGGTCAGACGCCCAATTATACCCTGATGTGAGTTCTTCGCGTCGCCAGTAAGCGGCTCCTGCCGCAGCACCGGCAGCGACAGCCCCCCCTACAGCATAGGCCGCGGGTGCCCAACGCGCCCAACCGGATGATGCGGCCATATCAGTTGGTTCCCCTGCTGCGGTGATCTGTGGCAATGGCGGATTGGCCTGTGGGGAAGGTGTGTTCTGATTTTTCCTTAGAAAGTGGAATACATCGGAAACTATTGTCCGTGCTGCATCTGCCACCTCGGCCACTTTGGTTGCGCTGTTTTTGAACACGAATGGATTAAGTCCCAGGTACTGAGGTTGCATCATAAGCCGGGTTCGGGGGAAATAGAGACTCAAGAATACTTGCAGGAGTGTCGAAGGCGATGCATCCAATTATCCTTGGCCATAATGGAGCGCCTTCGTCAGGTCTTGATCTAATGAAAGACCTTAGAGCATCTGCCGCAAGCAGTCCGCCCATGCTAGTCAATGTTATTAAGTACGGAGCTATCGGCCAAAGATTGCTGAGGCTCACTTGCCTGTGGCCACACAGGACAATCTTAGCGACTCCGGCGCCTCCACCGTTGGCGACTTCTTTCTGAACCGTGAGCGTGGTGAGCCAATCGGCGAAGCGCTCAACTGCCGCGTTCTACATAGGAAAGTATTGTCGGACCGGGATATCCTACCAGAGAAGAGGAGAAGCCATCTGCCCACCAGTTCACCTTTGGTCTGTACAGCTTAGGTCAATAGACTTCTCACAGCGGGCGCAAGTCAGCTAGCGATCATTGACCTCGTATGCAGGAAAGACGATGCACTCAACGATCACGTTGCTCGTCGTTTCCGTGAGGATGTGTTCCAGTCTGGAGGGAAAGCTCCCAAATGTTGAATCGGTGCCTTTGAATCTACAGATCGAGACATGAGTTCAAAAGCTGGCGATCGCACTTCGGCTTCGACGCACCCATGGATGAAAATAACCAGTAAAATGTCCTTTGGAATGTGCCGGACAACTGCGAGGCTGTCCCCCAAGTTTTCTTCCGCAGTAGCCATGGCGTGGTTGTATTGGGCATATACATATGCGTGCACCGTCGGTCTCAAGATGACGTCGCTCAAAACAATCGCACACAGCACACCGCGGAAGACAGGGGCAAGCTCGATGCATACCTCCTCAATGTCTGGCTAATGCTACAACACATGCGTATACACAGTTGTCCTACTCTGTCCCCTTCACTGGCTCTGACTCGAGTCCATACTTTGGCTAGAATATGTTGCTTGAGTCTGTGGCATAAAGGACTGGACAGTTCTAGTAAACCCTTGGTTACCGCTCAAGCCAGAACTGTCATTCGTCGCCGATAATCTAACCGATGGCACAGGCATACGTCCAGTCAAGAACTTGGAGCCCCTGTCAACGCTGGATTGGGAGAGAGTAACGGATGGGTTCGACAAAGCCATCGGGTCATCTGGGAGGCATGATCCCCCATTGGCTCCACCCATGGCGGAAGGCCACGGGAGGTCTGCATCAGAAGTGTGTGCATGAGCAGACTGTTCCTTGTCGTTTACTATTTCAGACATGGTTAGAGGGGCCAACTCGACTAAGAGAGATAAAGCAACCTGCATGTTCCGAAGAATCCTGCGTGAGTTGTTGCTCCACGACTTCTATTGCATCTTGGGATGACGACGGCGATTCGAAATTGGGTTTATCTATACATGAATGTCAGTGAGTTTGGCACTAAGTCAAGATGTCGTACGTTTCCTCTCGAAAACGCCCCTTTCCACAGGGCCAGGACTGTCATGTCTGATACGAGACATGAGATCCAATGTTTGTGGTGTCTTCGCAGACGATCTGCTAGGAAGCCAACCAAGTGATCCAGAGCCACTTTGAATTAGATGTTGTGATTGCAAAGAGAGTCGTGCTGGACTCTCCACTTGACTGGGGGATTCCGTTCTGGTACTGTTGTCGGCTGCAAATGCGGAAGGGATCGTGTGTGCATCCTTGAGCCTGGTAGAGATTGCGCATAACATCAGCGGATAGCCACTGACCTGGTAGGGTGGATGCGTCTGTGGTTGCGCTGCCCAAGACCCTCTCCTTGTCACGTTTTATCATCTGTATGATTTCGGCCTTACGCATGGGTTGCATAGGCTTGACGTGGTCCTCCTTGATGTGATGGTTTAACTCGGCGCGTGTCCGAAATGTTACCCTGCACCAGTCCCACCGGCACTGAGCTGGGGCACGAGCTGACGAGGGCAATGGATCCGACATCTTCGGATGACACGATCACCAGCTGCAAGCACAGGTAAAGGCTAGTCGCGTGCAGGGAATCCGCGTTGTTTGGTCGTGTTGTCGTCCCGCTGGCTCCGAAGCGTACTGGAGATCCGCGATACTGCCAGAACAACATCATGATGCAGACTGACAGCTTTAACGGTGTTGCATTACTATCTTATCTCGGTCTCCCTCAAGACTATGACCCACATCCCAGGAGGTCGCCGATCGAGTTCTTACGCAAGTTTCTGCACCAAATGCCTCCGGATTTAATTATGAGCTTCGCGCTGGTCACGACGCCGAAACAGCGTAGCATCATACCGGAGATAAGGAACCGGCGACTGAGGTATACGGAAACTGCACCAAAAGAGCTCCAGGGGGAGTTGGCAAAGGCCCGGTGGCCGCAACTTTGGTCAGGACATGAGCGGTTCGGCAAACGAGCCGCTGACGACGAGAAGCAGTGGGCAAGGAAGAACTTTCTGGGTGGAATAAAACAGCAGGTTGGGAAACTGGGTGACCTATTGGGCGAGTACGAAGAGGAGCGAGAAGCCGAAAGAGTGAGATATCTCAGGCGCAGTCAACGGAGCGGAGACGATGACTTTATCCCGGAAGAAGACGAGGACAGCGACGAGGATATCGAGGACTCAGAAGCCGGTGCAGTAGACGTCCAAGAGTCGCCGGAGGAACAGAAGGTTGATTTTGAGCGACGCATTAAAGAGTTATTTATCTATGGGTTGCTGGAAGTGCGCACGTAGCGACTTAGGGGCATGACGCCATGACTGACGAGTTTGTTGGTAGGGTGCTGACTACGACCTGGTTGACTGGAGCGAGCAATACGACGCCGATGATGACCGATACGCAGAGGAGCAGTGGTTTGACGATGAAGAGCCAGACGAGATCGAACCCGGCGGAGAGGCTGAGATAGACTACTAACGTGCGGGTGTGGTTAACATATATAGTAATTGTCCGCCCGGAGAGTACTCCGATTGGATCTGAACAGCCGATGCATCTAAAAAAACAAGTGTCAAAAGGGTTTCAGCGCGCGCGCTTGCCCTCACCCTTGTCGCTGGCCCACCCTAAATATTCTGCATGGCCAGCTCAGATCACACTGCTGGTCTGTCTTCTGACATACAGAGGGCCCTCCAGCTCGCCGTCGGTGAAGTCAACCATCCGTTTATCCAGTCTCAGACAAAGAAAACTTCACGAAAGAAGCGCCACAGGAACGACGATGCACGGGACGACGAAAAGCAAGCGAAGAAGACGAAGAAAAGGGTCGACAAGTCCATAGACACAGGGGCCCACAGCGATCCAGCTCATCAGTCCATGCATCAGCAGCCATTACAATCTGACTCCCCAGCACAAGTCCAGACAGCCGAGGAAGTGCCTACAGAAAGTGCAGATTCGCCCTCTCAAGTACTCTCGAGTGGCCTCCAACAAGACTTGTCCGGGGACAACCATCATGCTTCGTCGGCTGCTTTCCTGAACGCGGTTGTAGCTGCCGCATCTGCTACGTCCTCTGCGTCGCAGCCCATGGACATGCCACCCTATCCCCATCACCCGCCATACCAGGAGCATCATCCCATGATACCGGATCAGCAAACTCCTTACTTGCCGTATCCGCCCGTACACTATGGTTATGAGGACCCTCAGTTCGGCCATCCCCCTCCACCCCCTCAGCCCCAACCTCTTTTTCCCGGAGTGGGCGGGGCGATGCCAGACTTCTCATTTACTTCCAACGATGACATTCTGCGTGCCATTCAGGACATGGACATGTCTAAGATAGCGAGTGTATTCAAATCGCTCGGTGATGCCGCCGCCGCCGCCGCCAATGGTTCAGCAGGCAACCCTCTACCTCCTGGCTTTATGCCACCTGTACCGCCTAATGGTGAGGCTGCACTACGTCCACAATCGGTGATGAATATGCCTTCGACATCTTCGGGGTCCGCGCTAAGTACCGCACCGAAGTCAACCAAGTCGTCGCATAAACGTGTATTGGACATGAGTCTTCCTGGCCCTGAGCCTTCTAACCCGGAACACGCGCATATGCTTGCAAACAAGTGGATGAATGCCAGTAAACTAGCTGAATTGGTCAAAACTGAAGGTCGGTGATACTGACACTTCTCTGATATTACTTTGGTTGAATGTAAGCAAAGGTCTAGTGTACAAGAAGGGCAAGTTCTCAGCAATTGAAGAGCAGCAGCTGAAAACAGCTATTGAAAACTTCCGAACGGTAGGTCCGAGCGAGTTCGGGCGTTGGTAATGTTCGCTCATATTCCTCGACTTTAGACTCGAGGCTTTTCCGATGATCAGATACTTGAAATTATCTTCCAAAAGAACGAGAAAGGCAAAGACAACACGTTCTGGTCTGAGATCAGTATGTGGATTCGTGGGGTCTCTACATAGTTTTACTCACTTGTCCCAGCGGCTGCGGTTCCTCAGCGCCCCATTATCGCAGTGTATCATCATGTTCGGAGAACATTCCATCCCAAAAAACAGCAGGGAAAATGGACTGTGGAAGAGGACAACCTGCTAAAACAGTGAGCTGTCTCCAACTGTCATTAAACGATTTATTCATCGTTATGGTGTGCAGAGCTGTTACGGACCTTGGTCAACAATGGGAAAAGGTTAGTGAACGCGTCGGTAGGATGTCCTCTGATTGTCGCGATCGCTATCGGAACCACATCGCAAACCGCGAACTGCGTGTGACGGGTCCGTGGAGCAAAGAGGAAGAGGAAGAGTTGACACGGATTGTGACGGAAATGACGGTTCAACAAGGAAAGGATTTTGATAACGATGTATTCTGGGGGATCGTGAGTGCGCGGATGGGCAACCGGCGTGGAAGGCAGCAGTGCCGAATAAAATGGTATGTTTGTGCCGTCTTTGTCGTGGCGACTAATGGTTCTAACACCGACTTGCTGTGGCTGTTCGATAACCGCAGGACTGATTCACTGAGCAAAACTGTCAAAAATGAGGGACAAAAACCACGATGGAGTCCTCAGGATGCGTATATCCTGGTCCACAAGTGAAACCCTCTCTCCCTTGCTATGCAACATGGGGACTGACAACAATAACATAGAGTGGACTCCCTCAAAGTCCGGGACGACACTGAGATAGACTGGAAGACACTTCCTGACGCAGACTGGAATTTATGGAGCGCACACTCATTACAACGGCGGTGGCTTACCATGAAGCGCAGTATTAAAGGGTATGAGGACATGACACATCAAGGTTGGTCTCTATGCACTCTTTTACGTTTCCCTTGCATTGGGCTCTTGTCCGTGAAGAAGCATGGCTCATTTTCTGCGCAGAAATTATGGATATTCTTCGTGTCAAAAAGGCGCATCTACATCCCCCTACAGCCTCGATTCGTCGCCGCAAGGTAACGAGTGCTGCGAGCGTGGATGATAACGAGTCGGTGGTTGATCCTGAGCTAGCCAAGGCTAGTAGCAGTGTCCTTGAGGCAGGTCCGAGTGGATCGGACAATGCATGCGTAGCTGGGTGTGCAGATTAGATGAGAGGGGTGGCTTTAAGTTCCAGATGGAAGCTCCTGGGGCACCGGCGTAAACCGATGGTGGATGGGTGTAGGTATATCCTTCAACACGGCAACTATCTTATTAGTGCTTAATGACGGCAGGATTCTTGAATAAATGTCTGCCGAGCGCACCACATGGGGATAGGCAGGGTTAGGCAGAGATGACTCACAGATACTGGCACTGTGCTTATAGTAGAGAGGTGAGGAAGGACTGGTGTACTTCCACAGCAGAAGTAGAGTGAGCAGTCCCTGCACAAATTAATGAGGGAGAAAGGAACAGTAACCGTTCACATTGAAATAACACGAGTCACTACGATGGAGAGATGTATGACAACGTTACCTAGCCATGCCATTGGTGATTGTTGTTGTTGAAGCAGAGTATGAATAGACACCAAGCGATTGTCATGAGCCAGAGAGGGAATGCGACCCGGCCAATAAGGCACTTGTGTGCGCCGGAGAAATCAAATCGCAGCGTCGAACCGTGCAGGTGATCAAATCGGTGCTGGGCCGTCAGGCCTTCAAGAAACTAGAACTTGACTACAGCAATCTTGCCGGGAGCCTATCCGTCCATCCAGCGCATCGGATAGCACCCATTAGGGGGGCACAACATCCGATATTGGATTCTCTTCGAGTTTATCCGGATTGATTTCCAAGTGTCATTTCGTCGACAGTTCGGAGTTATGGAATTCGTACGTAGATTGCACCTTAAGAAGGACGAGAACGGGCTCGTTGAAGAAGTCATTTGTGTTAAAGTGACAGGTTGCGGTGGTGCATGCGTAGGTAGCGGCGACAGATATAGTTGCATGTCACACAGCCTTTGTTTCGTCATCATGGGGCTTGTACATAGTCCTATGTACATAACTCATCAGGTGAGAAACTCGAGGCTGTTTTGAGCCCAATAACATCACCGCCCAGGACAACAGAGGTCACCATATCTACAAAAGCGCGCGTTGTTCTATCGCATTATGTTGTTCTACCATTAATACCGCTTATCGCATACATATTGCCACGCATCCGAGTAGCTGCGTGCCGCCCACCACCCGGCGCACCAAGAACCCACGTCGCCGTAGTCTGAAACCCGGACAAATTCGCACCACGACGGAAATGATGGAACGGGACCTGGAGTGGGAGTTAGGTTGGAGGCGCGGTTATCCCGATTTGAAGCACATCGTGGACCGACTCCCGGCAAATCAGCAAGAGCGGATGTCCGCCCGCGGTATCAACATCAAGGATTTCTCTGCTGGTATCACAGAGAGACAGATCTTAGTCGAGATCGTTAGCTGCCCCAACCTCGAATCACTCGTATTGACTGGCGTTCCCGACACCTCGAATAACACACTCATCGAGCTGGCACGATCGATCCCCAACTTAAAGGGTCTAGTTGTGAACGGGTGCAAGTACGTGACGGACACCGGCATCATGGAGCTGGTTGCCAGGGCTCCGCCGCTGCAGTATCTCTATGTTGGGGAAGGGGTCGTGCTGACGGACCCTGCGGTATGTGCGATTGCGAAGACGTTCACGTCGTTGCGGGAGCTGGACCTATCAGATGGCCCGGTTATCACGGCGGTGTCTGTGCGGGATATATGGATGTTCTTGAGAAGACTAAGTGCTCTCTCGCTCGCGCGGTGTCCGCAGCTGACGGATACGGCGTTTCCGTACCGCGTTAAGCCAGAGGGGGAGAAACCTGCGCCCGAAGACAAGCCGCTCCCACACAGACCGACTACCTGGATCGAGGGCCTCGAGCCGCTGATGCTGCGGCATACGTCATCGTCAATGAAGGTACTGGATTTAAGTGGGCTGACGAAGATCACGGATGAGGCGATCGCGGGTGTGGCGGCACACTGCCCCGGGTTGGATACGCTAATGTTAGCGGGATGTACGAATCTGACGGACAAGGCGGTCGAGAGCATATCTAGGATTGGGGGGCTGAAGCGGTTGAGCCTCGCTCATGTACACCATATCACAGACAATGGGGTCATGAAGCTTGCACGGGAATGCACTGACCTGCGGTCCATAGACTTGGCATGTGAGTACATGACCAACGTTGTTTGTGAAACTGATACAAGATAAACAGTCTGTCGACAGCTAACGGATCTAGCCGTGATGGAGCTTGCTGCACTGAAGAAACTGGTTCGACTCGTGCTCGTACGGGTACAGAAGCTAACGGATAATGCTATCTACTTTCTTGCTGACCATACGCCGAGCTTGGAGCGACTGCATCTATCGTACTGCGATCGGATCACCTTGAAATCGTTGCATCATCTGCTTCGTTGCAGTCACAATCTGGACTACCTGACGGTCACTGGTGTACCGGCAGCAAGACGTAGAGGACTTGGCAGGTTTTCTGATCCGCCGCCTGAGGTGCGTGCTATGAGGTAGGACTCTTCTGGGTGCTATTCTGAGGGGTTGACTACATAGTCGTGGCCCCCTGATCAGAAGGCCGTCTTTCGGGTGTTTAGTGCAGAGAACGTCCAGAGCTTATGTAAGTTCCTCGACAAGGAAAAGGCTCGGCGCCAACAGGCGGAGGCGCAAAACATACCATTTGTTGCAAGGTCGGACGACAGAATGGATCTATACTAGGAACTGCTGTGCGAGTTGCGTCAACGTATGATGGGTGATGGGGCCTGTATTCAGCTGTAATATGTATGCATGAACGGGTTAGACATGTGCATGTAGCAATCAGAACCTGATTTAATTCGAATTATCGGTATGCCACAGTTGGACAGGGGGTATCGACAAATCGGGTGCAAGCATGGCAGTGGTGTGATCGCAGGCCCTCTTTTCCTATGAAGGATATATGTACTAGGGGCGGGACGACAAGATTCCCAGCGCTTGCTTGATAGACCAACGCTGCGGGGAAAGTGGCAGCATTGTGTACGTACACCAGCCATCACGTGCATTAAGGTAGCAGCCACCAGGGGCTATCGGAGAGCTTTTTTGTTTTAGAGGGACTTGGCCGGTAAAATGTCGAGAGGCGTTTAGCTTTGCCTTACCCGACCACTGAAGGAAGTAGCCGGCGCAGTATGTACAGTTGCGGTCGACCAAGGACAACCAACTCCAAGCCCAGGCTAAGCTGACTTCAGAATGGGACCCAAGAAAGTACGTCCAAAAAAAGACACGTCCCCGACATGATTCGCCCGATGGACACCCATTAGACAGGGGTATCCGAAGATTGTTCATGGCAGTACAACCCGCCGTTGCCGACATTGCCCGCTGAGAAGCGGTGCAATACTTGTTATTTCTGCTTTCATACCGTACTGCTTTTCCAGTTAGCCCCAGCAAGTATGCGCTCATAAATCGAAAAGATCGGTCGATGAATTGACGTATCCTTGACAGGAGAATAAACCGTTCTTAGATTTCGGCGCACTTGTTCGGAGTCGTCTGCCTCCTAGTTCCAAGCTATTAGTTTTATAGGAGGTGGATTAGGAAGCCATTGACGACTCCATTGTCCCTCTGCCAGCCATCTCTCGAGATGGGATGCACGTGTGATCACCTTCGATTCACGGCATTGCCAAGTTTTGGACGCACCAAATATTCCTCGTTACTCGGCAAAGGGAGTTTTTTAATTTTTGGTAGCGACTTTTTTTTTTTAATTGCTACGCCAATTTTTGGGGTCTGTTAGGATGTTTTGAAATTGGCTGGTACAGTCATGTTTTAACGAGGACGTTCTCCACATCTACTTATGGTTCAAAGTCTATATATCAACGTGCTGTGACGAGCAAATTGGCGTAATTTTTGATTGGGTCGCTTATGTGAAGCCATTAAGTCACGATATGACGTATTCCTATTTTGACTGTCAGCTGCAGTCCGCGTGTCGCGCCACAGGAAGAAAACTGTCAATTATCATGACTGCGACACACAGAAGGTGCAAGGAAATCGAATGTCTGCATGAGCTCGGGGACGACGAGGCTAGAGCGGGTGAGGAGTAAGACGCGCTTGTGGCTCGGACGCGATCGAAAGGGATCTGATCTCAGAGAGAACGCGTACGGGAATAGAGATCGATCTCCGGGCGGATAGATCTGAGAGTGACGACATGGCCCGGTATGACGCTGAGTTGGAGTCTAGATGTCGATTCCATACAGGGACGAACGAGTTCGCGTCAACGCACTCCCCCGGTCCTACTTAGTCGGTAGCACGTATTGCGTCCAACGAGGCAAAGTTGTGGGTTTATGCAACGCATCATAGTGGGGTAGTTCAGGTTCTCTGCTTGCTCCCAAGTTCTTCTTAACGGAAGAATGCTCTCCCACTAGCCAGCGTTGCCCTCTTCCTCTGATCGGATTCCGTACACTCCCGCCTTTTCCGTCTCGTCCCCCCCCCTCTCCCTTTGTCAGCCCATGCACCCGCTATATCATATCATATCATACTCCCTTCCCTTCCCTCTAGCTCCCCCTCCCCCGTCGCAAATGGAAGCGTACGCTTCCCTTCCATCTTCGTCCTCGTTTCGCCCCACTCGCTCCCCCCGCAGAGGTTCCAAGCCTCCAAGTGCCTTCTCCCAGCATCGTGCCCGCGCCTCCGTAGCCGATCCCGCCTCAGCTGCTGCTTCGTTCACCACCACCACCACCAACCCTGTTCCCTCTTTCCCTCCCAATGACTCCCCTATAGTACACATCTCTTCTCGCAAGGCCTCTATCTCCTCCCGCAGTGTCAACTTCGCTGCTTCCCCCACACCTATCACTACTTCTCCTGGCATAACAAGCAAGCCTCACTCGGGCAAGGACCATAACGACGACGGCCACGACCCACCAACCATGCTACACCAACACAGTTTGTCCACCGCCCCAGACCGACTCAATATACCCCCGCCTAGCTGGACTTCCACTCCCCCCTCCCCCCCTGCGAATGCTCTCATTTATAGCTCGAGTTCCATGCTCGTTCGTCCACGTTCTGCGCATATCCTTCATGCAGATTCTCTTCTTGAAGACTCGCCTGACCTCATATCCCAACAGAACAACGTTATAAAACGCAGAGCTTCTCTGCCAATCCCAACCATTACGAAGCCGCTCCCCCCGATACCCGTGGCCGCACAACCCCCTCAGGACCATATAAACATTTATCAGAAAGACGTTCCCTCTCCTGATCGTCACTTGGATACATCGTCGCATAGAGCTCGTCCTCTTTTTCAAATTGGTTCCGATGTTCCAGAAAAGGAAGACCAGGGCCTGCTCGATGACGACGTCCACGTCGAATCTGGTCGTCCTCATTTGATATCTACAGGTCCTCTCCGCTTGTCGACCAGTAGCGTCTCCAAGGAGGATGCGAGGCGATGTCATGCCCTGGTAGAATTGCTCTCTACGGAACTCGCCTACCTAATCGACCTTAGAATTCTCGTTTGCGTAGGTAATATGCCATCCTCACTGCACGCAGGCTTTTCAATCCCTTTTCAGGTCTATCTTCGCTCGCTTCCTGTCCTCACGAGCCGTAACGCGCAGTCCCACACACATGGATCATCTTCCAATATTAGTCTGTCCAATTTCTCACGTACACCCTCAATGCTCGGCATCTCGCACTTGAATGGCAATCAACATGCCCATTCGTACCAGCAGGTCCACACTGCCAAATCACTTTCTGCCTCGCAGTCGACAGATGGGCATGCTCCTAACTTGTTTACCTTGCCTCCCACCAAAGAGAAAGACAGGAATACTTCTCGACATCTCTTCACGCCTGCGGACTTGGAGATAATTACCCGCAATGCAGACGAGATACTGGAATTTCATGAAAAATTCGTGCATGAACTACACACCGCGGTCTCGAAATGCGGATTTTCCATGAGATTCGGGGGTGAGGGCACGCTGGGTCGGCCCACCCATCCTACCGACCTTGAACGCGCTATCGATGCGGTATCTACTGTCTTCATTCGACACGTGAGTCATTCGTTGTCTGCATCCGGCGCGCCACATAACTCCCTGTAGGCACCCAGCTTTGATCGCTACCAGGGCTTTTGTTCAGGACACCCCTTGGCATTTGACCTGGTACGCAAGGTACAGCAAAAGTACCCATCTGACTGGGAGGCGTTTGAACATCGGTGCGCTGACATTGCCGCGAAGATGTTGACGGAAGCTTCCAACAAGCCCCTGCGTAGCCCAACACCAGATGACCACCGTGGTTCTCCTGTGGCTCCTGATGTACCCAAAAAAAGGAGACATTCTCTCTCGGCCCTGGACCCTTTTGTCTGCACATGGACGCAACCCCACGTCATCTCCAGCCTTAATTTGAAGTCATCAAATGGCAGTACTTCCGAGAGTGGTCACAGCGACAATGATGTCGGCAGTCGACGGCCCCGCCTTCTTTTCGTGGACTATCTGATCAAACCCGTTCAGCGCATTTGCAAGTACCCACTTCTCCTCACTCAGCTCCAAGCAACCGCCACAGGAGGACACACCGAATTCGGCAAATGTCACGAGGTTGTCAACCGTGCCATTCATGTCATGCGAGCTATGACTAGTGCGGTGGACGAAGCACGTCGACGACAGGAACTCTCCGTCAAGTCCGGTTTGATAGTGGCGAGGATGTGCCAGGCTATCTCCGTATCAATGACGAATACATCACAACAGCCTTTGACACCCGTGTTCCTGTCGTCCCTGGGTTTCTGCCATACCGCAGGTTCCCTGGATGTGATTTACTACTGCGGGTGCGGTCTTGGGAGGTCGAACACCGTCAAAGCCAAGTACCTAGGTGCATTCCTTTTTCCGGGCGGATTCTTCGTGCTGGCCAAGGTTGCCAAGTCAAAATTGTATGAGCCAAGGTACTGGTTTAGCTTGAGAGGTTTTGAGGTGGCCGACTCAAACACGGACGATGGTGGGCTTGTGTAATCGATGTGGACCCGTTGTATTCTTGTCTTACATTTGTTCAGCACTGCTGCAGAGTTGGTTTCGACTCTCGTCCAGAGGGCACACGTTCGAACTCGCGGCTGCGTGTCGCCGTGAGAAGGATGTCTGGATGGATGCCATTCGTGGTGCTATATCTCAAGAACCAGTATGGGAAGGCGATCCGCCATCGAGTCTTCAGGCCGACGTCAGAAACGACGGTGCGCTGGGAGATGTCGAGGCACTCAATGTTACTTCGCTGCCAACGATACAGTCTATCCCGGAGTTGGATAGCGACGCTGACTTATCCATGACGGGCGAGGTCCCAGTCGCCTCCAATCTGTCTGAAGCGTCTCATACTCGATGGGTGACTTCTCGGATGGATTATTCCTCCAAGATGGATGGACCCAACCGTCGGTCCTCGCTCACTTCCGGCAAGTCGTACCAGACCTCACCTACTGAATGCGATACTTTTCACCTCGTCCGATCCAACGCGATGGCACGTGAGCAGGTCGACCGTTTACTGCTAGACGTATTTTCGCAGAAATGTCTCACTGCGCGTCTCCAAGCCCACACGCACGAAGAGGACCTTTTTGAAGCTCAAAAGGTTTCCCGTTCGTTCTCGCGCTCGAGTTCAGGATTGACGATGGCGAGCGCAATGAGCGTCGCTGCAATGAACAGGCTCACGAAGCGGGAGAGTGTGCTCGTTCCTCGTCGTAGGAGCTTCGTCGATACTGGGAGCAACTCACCAAGTGACATCGAAGGTCCGGCATTCCATCCACATATCAAACCGGCTGGTAAACGACACCAACCCAAGAAACATCCGAAGATCGTCACAACGGCTAAGTCAGCATCCTCAGATTACGACGAGGATATCGGCGAAGTGCCCCTCGAGTCCCCGTCCCCAATGTCACAATGTTCTTCCATGTCAGCGGTGGTGTCAGCGCCGCCCTTAACCTTGCCTTGTCCTCTCACTACTGCTTTGTCAGGACTGGATAACAATGCCCCACCTGTAGATTATGCGAAAGTGCGCCGAAAGGATTATACGCCCAAACGCAGTCGGTCCATGATCGAAAACGTTCGGGGTTTATTCATTTCTCGCTCCAGTTCACCCAATTCGCCGCTGGCACGTGAATCTTCGGTCAAGAGCGCCTCGTCGGGGTCGAGTCTATTCAGGTGGTGGACCAGAGAATCCATTAGGCAACGCTCACGCAGTGCCCCCGACGCCCCACAGGACGAGCTCCCTGCATCGAAATCACTTGGATCCCAGTCACAACACCCTTCAATCCCGCTTACAGACGAATCGTACTCGCAGCCCGACCTCGAGCGTATGCAATCATTTTCGGCACACGAACATGGTACTTCGGTACGTAAGCAAGGGCATGTTAGACACACATCCATCGAGTTCGAGGTGGGGTATGGAGGTCCTACTAGGAAGAGGACCACCCTGTTCTCGGTGAGGTCAAGGAAGAGGTCGTCTACTTCCCTATCCGTGACTGCTGGGTTATACGAGCGGAACGGGGAATGCGCAAAAGGGATGGGTGTGGATGTAGGGAGAAATCCACCGTTTATCCATCGCGTTGCAGAAATGGGAACAAGTGCTGCATCATAGTCCCGGTGTCTTAGATGAGTGTCTCTGCATCTGTCGGACGAGGATAGTAATGGAGAGGGCTGGGGAGGTTGTATTATCGTTCATTTCTTCACACACATGCATCTCCACAAGAGTTCATGATCATTACTTGCACTCCTGTTTATAGTTACATCGCATCACATGGCTGCACGACCATTCCATCTTGTTTCTACCCATCATATGCTTTCGCTATGTAAGTACGTACTTAAGACTGCCGCTGTCGAATTGTCTTGGAAGAATTTTGGAAAGGGGGAATCTCGATCACATGACTAGACGCGTTGCCAAATGTGGCAATCCAGTTTGGTTTGACTTACCGCAACGAGCAAGCACTGAGGCCTGAAGCAGCTTGGTGATCGTCCACTCGTGCTCAGACACATCGCAAGTTGTTCCGTGGATATTACTGGCAGGATCGAAGCCCTTCTGATGGGAGTGTAGATCGAAGCAATGGCTCTAAACAATTCTCCGCGGAAAACGGTTCCTCTCGCTAGTGGAGATGACGACTATACACCCAGAAGGAACGGGCATGACCAGAACGTGACCAGACGCGTGTTCCACTGCGGAGTTGTCGTGGAAGGGTGCGAGGGCGGAAAGAGTTTGCCTGACGGTGAGTGCATCCACTGCGTCTGGTGTTGTTCACACGGTAGCGCTAAGTGTACCTCTGCTGAACATTACGCAGATGTGCGGGAACTGGTTCTGTCTCTCGGGGACCCGTGGCTTGGGCAGGTGGAACATAATATTATACCCTCTGTCAGTGAGGTGACAATGTCCGACTCTGTTGTGAGTATCTCGCCTTGACTTTCTCGGGGCGGTGGCATGAATATTAGCCGTCCACATTAATCCTTATTTCGCTCGCGCCTTCACACTCACGATGGACATGGATGTATAACAGGGTTTGCCAGATCGCCCACGGTCAGAAACAGATTTGTCTGCACTCTCAGATGTGGTAAACGAGTTCGTCAATACGGAGCGATCCTATGTTAAACGTCTCCGAATCCTCAAACACGATTATGCAGACCCCCTCCGCCAGTTCTCCAGGTCCAAAAGCACCGCAATTCTGCCCCCGTACGAAGCAAAAACCCTTTTTGGAAATATCGATAACCTCCTACCTGTCAATGAAGCGTTCCTTGCAGATTTGGAGCAGATGATGGAGCCGGGTGGTTCGCGGACCGTGGGCAGAGTTGGCGATGTTGCGCTGAAACATTTTAAGGAGCTGAAGGGGTTCGAGCATTACAAGCAATATTATGTCAAGCGGGAGGAGGCCCAGGCCATATTTGAGAGGGAGATGATGAAGAAGTCGTCTGGTTTTGCTGCTTATATCGATGTAAGCCCCTTTGTCTATAAATATTTGTTTTATCTCTGATGTGGAGTTATTGTTTAACACTGCTATAGCGAATCAAATACTCAAATGCTGATGCGCGGAACCGAGTCGGATTGCGCGAACTGCTCATGGATCCCGTCCAAAGGATACCAAGATATACGTTACTCTTCCGGACGATGCTCAAGCTAATGGGGCCCGACGACCCGCAACGTGCGCTGCTGGTCGAAGCAGATGAGATCGCAAGTAAAATAGCACAGGCAGAAACTGACGAGGAAACTCTGCGAGGTGCGGTGATGTACTCACTTAGCAGAACAATTGAAGGGTTTCCGGCTGGGCTCGTGTCGCATTCACGGCAATTTATTGACTGTATTGACGTGGAAGATGTGGTTATGGATGCTCCTATGGCTGCGTCTGCGTCCACATCGAGCATCTCTGCCACCGTGCTCCATTGCACACTCTTCCTGTTCGACGATAAGCTCATGATCGCCAAGCGGCCTGGAAATGGGGAGAGGAGTGGGAGAACATTGTCTGGACTAGACGAGGTTAAGAAATCAGCAAAGACAGGAGGCCTACCTCTCGGGTTGAAGAAGAGTGGAATGAGTTGCAAAGGTGTTTTCGACGTAACTGACATTGTCGCCGCTGATATTGGTGATGCCGGTAAGCGTGCTTATGTCCATACAAGTCTATTCTGTAGCTAAATCATATCGACTTCTCAGATTTCCACATATATCTAGAGAACCCTCCACAGGACCAAGGTGACAGGTGGTCAGGTCGCCCATTCCGCTCTTTATCCGTCGTCTTGCCACCTGCATCAACGAACCTTGATCCTACTCGGCCAACAGCCGAAAAGGAGCGGTTCTTAGAGAATCTGTGGTCTGCTCAAGCTAAGTATAGGACCAGATACGGCCAGTCGGTCGTCCTCTGTGCCAACGAGACGGAAGTTGAGGTTAAAGGGAGTCGAACTACACTGGCACGGACATATTTCAACATCTATCAACGCACCGCGTTCTTGCAGGAGATCAAGAAGGTAGGACTCTGAGGACTGGGGTATGCTTGATACTTATTATGACCTACCGCAGACGAAAATTGTCATGCACATCGATGCATTGGGCACGGCTGATCCAATACCCTTCGGTATGGGTGGCCCACCATATGTAATAGTCCGTGTGCAACCAATGGCGGGGGAAATTTCACGGTACTCTGTCACGTCAACAGACCCAAATGGTGACCCAGAAGAAGACATCGTACAAACAGCACGAGTCCCTGGGCGTATCGTACAGACCAGTAAGCACATTCTAGACGTCATACCCACCTTTTTCTTACCCCTGGCAGTTCAGCAATACGGTCTGTTTAAATTCCGCACAGAGAATGACTCCCGACCAGCCACGCCTACGGCAAGCACGCGTTCGCGGGCACACATCTTCAGCTTGGATGCGATATCGAGGAACCTGTTTAGCTCACGCCCGGGTTCATTGAAAGGCGAATTATTTGGTGGTTCCATCAACAGCCACAGCCGTTCGCGATCCAAGTCATCCACAAGTCGCTCGTCGGTATACACCCAGACGACGACGACGGGGGATGGCAGCCTTGCCAAGTTCTCCTATCGTTCTGGCGGTTCAGTGACAACTGCTGCTACGTCAGTTGCTTCTGGAGAAGAGGATTCCTTCAGTCTCAACAGGTCTGCCAGCTCACGTAAAAAGCTAGTGAAAAGAGGTCGATCGCCAGGAAGTGGTCGATGCACTCCGGAACCTTTTTCAAATCCCGTTTCTCGTTGTGCTTCCCCAGAGAAGTATGCAACACCAGATGAAGCAGAAACAAACATGGATAGGTCTGAGGACGATTTGGCATCAAGGCTGGAGCTAGCTAGAAGAAATAGCCAGAACCAACACAATAAAGCGCTGCCCCCCATCCGGGACAGCAAGCCGATCGAGGATACTATATACGAAGGCAAGTTCATGAATAATTCTTGTCGTGTGTCAAGGAGTAATGTGTCATGGTTAGAGGAACCCCCTTTGCAATTAAAACGCGGATCACGTCTCTCGACCATGAAAGAGACAGAAAACTATCTTTCTTCGGATTATCGGCCGCAGTCGCCAGTTTCTTCATTAGCAAAGCTTACCGTGCAACAATCTGTGGAGACTCGTCGTTTCGGGCCACGCAGTCCTTCGTTACCACCGACAAGTCCTACACCGAGCCGCCTACAACAACTCCCCGAAGATGCAGATATGGAGCTAGAAGACGATACATTCCACCTTGGCGAGTCATCCGTGGCTGCTCTCCCCGATAACACACCTTCGTCTATTCCGCGGAGCAAACGCCAATCCTTCATACCAGCATCAATGGTGGTCAATACACCAAAAAGTCCCACGCATACTTCCACACCTGTTCCTGTCAGCAACATCGAGCCTCTTTCTATCAGGAAGAAGTCCTCAATACGATCGGGGCACAGCACGTATACTTCACCAAGAAAGCCATACAGGAGGGTGTCCCCGCTATCCAAAACAGTAGGGAGGACTATTTCACCTCGTAAAGCATCTCTTGAAGCGAAGAATCGCCCTATGCAATCAATTGCCACGGCTGAACATGTTGAACATATTCGGCAACTCGTTTTGACTACCAAGGAAAATGTATGCTGTATACGTCTAACTGAATATTTCTCATTCCTCTCTTGTCATCCAGATCGACGGCTCGCACCGCGCTCTGAAACGCATCAAGCTTGACCTGGATGAACTGCGACCTATAAATAATGGTCTGGTAGATCCCGGGAGGTCACCATCCCCAGAAAAGACTTTGGCGCGCACCCCCCAACGGACTAATGCCCCTGTAGGTCATCCATCCTGAACTTACGGCAGGTACTTACAAGGTTCATCCACGAAGACCAAAGAAGCACAGCAACGCTTGGAAGAGATGCGGCAGCTGATAGGCAAACGGCAGGTTGATGGAACGCCTCGAATACGTCCATACAGTATATTGTCAGAAAGCCTCTCACCATCGACACCCCGCCCCGCTAATCCTGCAGCTATTAATCGTCTGGAAGATTCGATCAAGGACACCGACCAATTCATTGTCCACGCCATTGCAAGCCACGAGAGCCTCCAGGATAACCTCGAACGCCTTCTACATGACCTGAAAGGGGTACGCATGCGAGAAGCCTGATGTGAACTTACGGCTCACGTTTCTAGCAGAAATCGGCCGAATTTGACAAAGCAAGAACTGAGCTGCAGAATGCGAAACGGCAGTGTGAGCTCATGAAGAGCCTACTCGCAGATGCAACAGCCGAGAAAGAGATCATGTATGAGGTAAATAGGCGCACCCCAATAGTTGTAAGTTCGAAGTCTGACCCATCGTAGGCCTTCAATGAGGAATTGGATGCGATGTACAATGATGCCCATCTTCCTCAAAACGAAGCTTGGGATGCAATGACCAAAGATCTCACCAAGACCAAAGAGTCCAGAAACATTCTCAGCCAGGAGAACTCGTAAGCTTTTGCTTCATTACCAGCCCACTGGTGCCAATGATCTTCCTCAGTCAACTAAAGAGACGAATTGCTGAACTAGAAGCAGAGAAAGAAGAGTGCGTCCCCCTATCTCTATGCATGTTTAAGGGTCTGACGTTTTCTACAGATGGGCTGTGTTGTTGAGAGAACGAGGATTAATTTCTTGACATACCTATTGATCTTTTGAATGTGTTACTCTTTGGTCTGGTTAACCTGAGTGCATCTCTTTGTTTTGGCGCTAGGCATAAAACTGCCTAGACGACCTTCTTGACAGTACACCGTTACTCCTCTAGATGATGGGTACAAACAGACTTTGGTCAAGAAGGGTGCTGGTGCATAGTGCAGCGGGGCGCTGGTGTAGCCCTAGTCTGGGTCCATTCTCATCTTCGCGTCTGTGTGATGGTCGGGGACTGACGTTGCGGATACTATGATATCAGTTGCATTTCACATTATTTAGTTGTATTTTTGTAGTTGGTTTCATAGCCAGGTCTGAGAGCCTGACTTGCACACCAGCATCCGACATTGTAGATATTAGGAACCATGTCTCACTGAATTGTATTTACAGCATGTTTTTGTAATATTGCGACGTATCGAGGAGAGGTACTGCGGTGCGGACATTCAGTATCCAAGCTTCAGGCCCGAGACGGCGTTGGATTCCATCTGCTGACGCAAGGTTACTGGCCTCAGGGGTGACCAGTAACCCATTCTCAGCAGAAATGAAGCAGCGCCCGATCTCAGTTACTCGCAGGTGGTTTGGAATATACCATGATCGATGTATAGCTGGAGGGCGTCAGCTGGGTTAACTTTCTGTAATGCGATCGCATACGACTGCACACGGGGCAATCGATAGTATCAAAATAGCACGCAATGGCCCTGATTGCGTGATCGTATTGCTGCGGGGACCCTTCCGCGACAAACAATATGTTATCGAATGTCTACGTGGGCAGTGATCTTACGATTAACGTGGCTGACGAAACTCTCAAAGATGCTGCGCTCGCTGCCTTCGACCCATTGATATTCCAGATAAGTCCCCTGCACCTTATGCTTGTCACTGACCCCAATTGGGACGCCTTGCTGGCAGTGGATCCGGCACTGCATAGCCACAGAGTCGCCAGAAGACGGGTTAGGCTGAGCAAGCATTCCTGCCTTCCTCCGCCGTGCTGATCTGGACCATGTATTTGCCAATGCTTGTACCAGATGAGACTGGTCGTTGGGACCAGTCTTATCCAAGGAAACTGATACACCGTCGATGTCCGCAAGAACCCGACGTAGAAGATTTGAAATAAACTCGTTGGAATGGATACCGAAGTGTCGGTAAAGGGTCGTTCGTGCGGGCATAATGCTTTGTAGAGCTGGACTAGCTATTCGTGCATGGGCCTACAAAGAATTAATCACTTTACCTGAAACGGTGTCAAAAAGCGCAAGCACAGCACTCACGTCGGGAAGTCTCCGTGCCCCAAAACTCCAAGCAATGGCCCAACGACGGGTCTGTCCCTGGACGAACTCGGTTACAGCATAATTTTCCACCTATCCGAGATTAGTAGTATCGCAGAAAGTGGCGATAAACACTTTACCTGATTACTGCGCAGCAATTCCACTATATTAGGGAGAGATGCCATTTTCCCCAGCATGGATGTATACCACCTATACCAAGGCGTTCAGACGGTGCTTGAACGGGCTTAGAGAGATACGGCCACCTGCATCGAGTTCTATGTCGGAGACTCTCCGCAAACATACATGAAACGAAGGCTATTTCTCCACCGGGAGTAATCATCTCCGTCTCAGCCCCAGTACAAATCTGACAAAATGTAAGGAGAAGTCGCGCAGGTAGAGATATCCAATACTGCATTGGGTCCAAATTCCTTGGCTTCCGCGGACTGGGCAACCTCTTCTGGACTAGCGTAGAATGGGGGATTACACATAGTGAATTCATACCTGTCTATAATTCAACTCCCACAAAATCGGGTATAGCACGGGGAGTCTCGCACGTTGTGAAGGGATCATTTTCCAACGGGCATAGCAGAGACCCTTTCGGAGATACTTCCATTATTCTCACCCGATCCGAAAGACCATTGCGCTGGATGTTCTCTCGAGCCGAGATGACTGAGATGCTGTCGATATCTTTATACACGCGCTTTCCCTCAGGGGTCCGAACTCTGTACTGTCCACGGAAACATACCGGTAGCGACGAACTGCCACGTAGGTTCTAGTCGACACGCCAGTAAGGGGTATATCGCGGAAGCCCCTGTTCCTCTGAACGATCCGGTAAGGAATTGGCGCATGCCCACGTAGCAAAACGCACACGTCAAGTCCTCGTACTGTTTCGACATCTGGGGCGGTTTCCTTAACGATATCCTGTATCCAAAGCACATAGTTTAGCCTAAAGCAACGGCGGTGAGGTGGGAATTCGGTGCCTTGAGAACAAGTAACGAACCGGTTCGGAACCTGAACAGAATTGAGCTGAAATGACGCGTTACGTCGAGTTCGCACTCACGGGAGGACACAGGCGGTTGTCGGGCAAGCTGAGACTGATTTCGAAGTCAACATAAAGTAGTGCCTCTGTCAAACGCCTCTCGTTTCGACGGCCATCAGCCCGAGATCGCACCTGAGAGGAGCATATGTCCTGACCTCTGGGCAACTGGACTTCTGAAATCTATGGTCGGACCATTATGAGTTAGGAAGACGCTTGGATGAGGACCGTTAACGCTTGCAGCGGGCACTGCGGAAGGGACGCACTAGGGTCTGAGGGGAGGATAGCGCCTCGCAAGCGCGGTGAAATCGGGTGGGCTCACGTATCTATTGCGAGGATGCATCGAGAGTGGCGACGTGCACGGCGCTCCAACGAGATGCTTCTAGTGGAGGAGTGATATACACCAACACGAAGGAAGAGAGCTAACGTCCCTGTCGATTAGTGGTTAAATCAACACGTTGTGGCGACCACAAATCCGTGTAGCCGCAGGTTCGATTCCTGCCAGGGACAGCTTTTTGGTTTCCACCCTGCAACATGAAAGAAAGTCCGTCTTTCGACGTGCAGCATGATGCCTGACTCGCGCCTAACCTTTTGCTACTCGTCATAATGGCTGGGAAGATCGGGCTGGGTGCGGTCGATCTCGTCTTCCTGGGCACAGTGTCTGCACAACCATCCTCTACGCGGAACCATTCTGCACTCGCGTTGCGGCTGGGCGGGGATGTTTGGTTGTTTGATTGTGGAGAGGCTACCCAGCATCAATTCCAAAAGAGTGTCATCAAGATGGGCAAGATAAAGAAGATATTCATCACCCATACACATGGTACGCTGCTGAATGCACCCGTCAGACGAACTGATAATGGACACCTGAAGACAGGGGATCACATCTTCGGGCTGGTGCCGTTGATAGCTTCCATAGCCAACGGTGCTGGAGGCTCAGTAGGGGACATGGAAGACCCTCGTCTGCAGGCTCGAGAAGAGATCGAAGTATGTGGGTATTCTTATCGAGGGATTCACTACAGTACGTCTCACTGCTGGGCGCACAGCCCTTAGAAATTTACGGTCCATTTGGGACTCGCGCATACGTTCGTGCAGGTCTCACATTTACACATAGCATATTGGCCCGCCAATATGTCGTCCATGAACTGCGATTCCCTAGTGATCCGCCAGCCGGTGACGGGATTTCGTTACCCTGCCATACATTGGAGATACTCACTGGTCGGAACATACCACAGACGGACGGAATATGGAGAGACATCTTCCGTGACAATCTCGTCGCGGTCAGTGCAGCACCCATCCTCCACTCGGTGCCGTGTGTAGGGTACGTCGTATCAGAGGCTCCCGTGCCAGGGAAGATGGACCCAAAGAAATACATTCCTGATATCAAGCGGACAAAGGCACCCATGTCGGTGATGAGTCGTTTACAGCAGGAAGAGAGCGTCGAACTCCCCGACGGGACGGTATTGCACGGTCCTCCTCGTCGACCAGGTCGAAAGATCGTGATACTCGGTGATACTTATGACCCCTCTCCCATATCTGAGATAGCCTCCTCACCAGACGTACTTATTCACGAGGCAACCAACGCTCATCTCCCCACAGTGGATCCTTCCACCAAATCGGACGATACGTTTGAAAGTGTCGAAGCTCGAGCAAGGTCCAGGGGACACTCTACTCCCCAAGTTGCAGGGGCCTTCGCAACCCGTATCAATGCTCGAAAATTGGTTCTGAACCACTTCTCATCAAGATACCCAGGTAATGACGATGTCAATGAAGAGGCGGACAAGTTGATGAAAGCAATTGCAAACTTGGCGAAGGAACGCTACGACGGAGAGATTATATGCGCACGAGATTTGATGACGGTAGAAGTCAAACCTAGCACCACAGAATAGAAGATAATGGAACTGCCGGTTTGGAGCCCCCCTTCAGTCGTCTGGAGGATCGGACAACGCACTACTCGAGTCACTTGCTTCCCCTTCCTCTAATTCTTCCCTAACTTTCCTCTTGGTTTTGAGCTGCTTCGGGTCCTCTGCGACCTCGCCCATTTCGATATCCTCATTCTCTTCCATTCGACTGCCGGAATTCCCGGACTGGAAATCTCTCTGCGACGGGAGAGGTGTCCCAGATTGCCGCGATGCTAACCCAGGGGCAACTGCGCCAAACTTGGACGATAATAAATTGATAGATCCATCTTCTTCTCCGTCTTCTCTGCCTTCTTGGACCTCTCCATATTCGATTCCATCTTCTTCCTTTCCGTCATCCTTCAGCGACGGGGTTGCACGTTCGTCTGAATCAGGCAAATCCGGTGCAGGCGTATCTATTGGCGTGCCGAGATGCGAAGCATCTTTATCCTTCCCTAACAAACGCAATGTTGCAAGGTCTGTGACAATGATGTCCAACGCAGATTTTTGGCCTTGGATGATACGTTCCTGCGTCTCGTGCTCTGATCGTATAGCAGTCATGTCGTTTTCCAACAGTACAATCGCTCTGGTGAAAAAGATGCTCATTAGCTACACTTTTAGGCTTAGCGGAAGCGAGACGCATACTGCTGTAGCTCGTCACGGCTGGGGAAAATGTTTATCTTCTCTGCAATGGAATCGTATTCTATCTTCCTTTTTCTCTCCATTTGCGCGTGTTCGAGTGCGATCTTGAGTTCTGCTATTTGAGCACGCAAAGCTTCGTGTTCCTGTTCTGAGACGCGGGTGAATGGACGGTCGATACGACACTGCCAGCGGAAGACAACACACCGATTCTCCGCCGTTCGCGCTGATATTCCTCGACCTGCCTTGACTCGGCCTCGCATACCATGAGACTCTTCTTCAGCGAAAGTTCAAAGGAGGACAGCTCGATCAAGAATGCGTCTCGTGCATCGTCTATGCTGCCCCCATGACTCGATTGGACGGGTGTCGCGTGCGCGAGAGATGCGTATGCATGGAACTTCTTCACGATGCGGCGGAGGGGCCGTTCGTCGTTGGTTATTCTGGTGTGTATGATAGCATCTGGCAGGAGGATCAGAAAGGAGATGTGGGAGGTTGTTCAAACAGGTACCTTCGTCCTCGACCGACAGTGGCGGTATGCTTAGAGGGGCCTCTTGGTCGACCGTGTTTGACATGGGCACGCGAGCTTTGATGTCCAGCTGTGTGGTGTCGAGGTGCAGGAGCGAATGACGAGTGGGCGACAAAGTGCCAAATAGACAAAATAAAGTTAATTTCCAAGTCGCCTCCAGCCTGACATGTAAAACCGCGCACGTCGAACTACATATTCTACATCAACCAAGACTTCTGAACCTAAGGTAACTATCACGGCTAGCGCTCGATGTACAGTAAGTGTTGTAAGTGTCACTCCCCGACTTCTCTCGACCATGAGCTAGTCTATAACAGAGTGTCTGCTGGCCCAGTAGCCCAGAACGCTGACCACCACCATCCCCGCGCTGCAGTTAGGACAGTCCAAATCAACCCCACTCATCCGCTACGAACGGTGTCACGAGATCGTATATTTCCTCGTTTCCTCTGCTTCCCCTGGGACCCCTAGACCTCCCTATCACGCGTCTCAACATCCCACCAACACCCCTCCTCGGCGCTTCATTATCGAGAGTAGCCGTGCCTTCGTAGTCGCCAGGATAGCAGGTATCGATGTAGTGGGCCAATTTCCGCATTCCACTGGAGCCGTCGTTGATGGCCCGTCTGGAGTCTTGAACTGCAGACTGGAGATACATCGCCAAGTTGGGGAAGTTGATAGGAAGGACGGGATAGGGTGTCGTTGGCGTCGACGGGACGACATAGTATTTAGCCATGGGCGATTCTGCACCGTCGCGCAGGAGCGGGGGGAGGGCGGACAAGGTGTACGAAAACGGTAGTACAGTAACATCACCGTTAGTGTATTTGTGTTGGCTCCGTACGTTCGGGGGTATGGGCATGTCGGTAGTAAAGTAGAGCACTGTTCTCCACTCCGGAGACGAGTGGTGGACCTTGGATTTGTTAGTAATTGCATGCACGTACGCAAAGGCGGACTGCACACCTTGACGAACTGTATCACAGTCCGCAACTTAAGATCGTGTTTAGCCACGGCCATAGCCTCTAGTGTAGCTTCTATCTGTGTACCACTGAGTCGCGCCATCAGCTTCAGTAGCCGGCGCCAGCTCGGAGCTTGGAAGAAGAGGACAGGGGGCTTCCCATATGGGAGGGTGATCACATTGGGCATTGGTCCCTGCATGGGTGTCAGGACCGTCGAAATCACGGGAAGTTGAAATCCAAGTGCTGGATAACATGGATCAGCCGGCGCACATCTCCCGCGTACTCGTACTTACAGACACCCAAGAGCAACTCGGGCTCTACGTATCGAGTTGCCGAAGGCGCCGCCGACGAAGACATAGATGGATCGTCGTCGTCTTCTTCTTCTTCATTTAAAATGTTTGATAGACTGCTACCGGATTCCAACGACAGATTCGGACTTGCAGGCGCCGCCGGGGACTTTGTCAGAGACGGGATACTATCTAAGGTGGTGTTCGAGGTGATATAACTCGATCTTGAGACCAGAGGAGGTGATACCTGGGTGCCGCTGTTAAGCTGCGTTGGCGATGCAGAGGAAAGCTCAACAGTGGGCTCCGGTGATGTCATGGGTTCGCAAGAGACATACGACAAAGAGGAGGTCGAAAGCAGCGTCGGAGAGTACGGAGCATGTGCAGTGGAGACACTAGGGGAACTAGAGATGCTGGGACTGGGTTTGGCAACGATATGAGAAACAACACTGGAGTACAACGAGGGAACGGATGTAGAGTCATGGGAAATGGATTGTGGATCTGTAGTATGTCGCAATAACTCGTTTGCAGGGCGCATGCTGCTGCGCGGAAGGCTTGTAATCTCCTCCACCTGCTTTTCCTGTAGCGGTTCGTCGATCGTCGAGTCCTCTGAATGTTGCGATGTTGACGGAGTCACCATATGCAGCCAACTCTCACCTTCAGCCGGGGTCGGCGAAGGCGTAGCCCTTGTATACTTGGGAGGTCCGACGCGGACCATCTGAGTGAGAGAAGGAAAGTCGCTGAAGGACTCTGCAAATAAACGCGACTCCTCTAGCGCCCGGGCGAGGTCCTCTTCTTCCTGTGCGGCCAGTTCGCCTTCTCGGTGAGCGGCCTCAGAAGCGGAAAGGGCAATCGCAAGCGCGATATCCTTCTCATCTATGGGCAACTGAGATCTAGGTTCGCCGGGAGATGGGACTGAAGGACTCGGGGCAGCGTTGACGGGTATGGACTGCGGGTACAAAGGGTTTCTGGACGAAGAAGGCGAGATCAGGGTGGTTGGTTTGGGTGGGACAGGCGGACGCGGGTTAACGAAAGAAGGTGGTTTCTGGGGCAAGGGAGGTGGGGGGAGCGGAGGTGGGGGCTGCGAGAAGTAGAAATCACCATAAAGCGACATACGCCCACCAGGGGAGA
>JADGIP010000084.1:0-45870 GCA_016618355.2 Astraeus odoratus | reverse complement strand
TTGAGCGTGGTATACCGAACCGGGGAACGGGCCGAAACCCAGCTTGTACGGCGCGACCTTACCGGTCAGCGCCATGGTCATAAAGGTGCGCCCGTGGAACGCGCCGCCGAAGGTGATAAGGCCGGGGCGTCTGGTATACGCGCGGGCAATTTTGACCGCATTTTCGACCGCTTCAGCACCCGTCGAGAAGAAGGCGGTTTTGGCCGGGCCGTCAATCGGCACGCGCTGGTTGATGCGCTCGGCAAGCGCCACATAGCCCTCATACGGCACTATCTGGTAGGCCGTGTGGGTAAAAGCGTGGAGTTGTTTTTCGATAGCGGAGATAACTTTGGGATGGCGATGGCCAGTATTCAGCACCGCGATCCCGGCGGCGAAATCGATGTACTCATTGCCTTCCACGTCCCAAACCGTGGCGTTTTCGGCTTTATCAGCATAGAAGTTACACATCACGCCGATGCCGCGCGGCGTCGCCTGTAAACGCCGGTCATTCAGTTCGTTATTTTTCACCCTGACCCCCTGAGAAAATCGCCTGCTTAGCGCATCAGTAAGTGTTTGCCAGGGGGGAGAAATTCGCCAGAGCGGGCGCTAAAAAAACAAAACCCCCGAATTTGCATTCGAGGGCTCTCGGTGTACTTCGCGGTAATTACGCTTCGATAGCGGCGCGAAGTTTTTTCATGGCGTTCTTTTCAAGCTGACGGACACGTTCCGCAGAAACGCCGTAGCGGTCGGCCAGCTCCTGCAGCGTGGACTTGTTGTCTTCGTCCAGCCAGCGGGCGCGGATAATGTCCTGGCTACGCTCGTCGAGGCCTTCCATCGCATGGGTCAGCTTGTTCGCGGCCTGATCTTCCCAGTTGTCCTCTTCAATGCCGTCGGCAAAGTTAGAGGTTTTATCCTGCAGATACAGAACCGGTGCCATCGGCTGGCTGTCAGATGCGTCGTCGTCGGAGGACATATCAAAGGTCATGTCCTGCGCGGCCATACGGGATTCCATCTCACGGACGTCTTTGCTGGATACACCCAGCTCGCGCGCCACCATTTCCACTTCATCCTGATTGAACCAGCCCAAACGCTGCTTGGTTTTACGCAGGTTGAAGAACAGCTTACGTTGCGCTTTTGTCGTGGCGACTTTCACGATACGCCAGTTGCGCAGCACGTATTCATGAATTTCTGCTTTGATCCAGTGTACGGCGAAGGAAACCAGTCGCACGCCCACTTCCGGGTTAAAGCGACGTACAGCCTTCATCAGGCCGATGTTACCTTCCTGAATCAAGTCCGCCTGCGGCAGGCCATAGCCCGCATAGTTACGAGCAATGTGAACAACAAAGCGCAGGTGAGACAGGATCAGCTTTTTCGCTGCTTCCAGATCGCCCTGGTAATGCAGCTTTTCAGCAAGCTCCTTTTCTTCCTCGGCCGTTAACATCGGCCAGGTGTTCGCAGCCCGGATGTAAGATTCCAGGTTACCAACAGGGGCTAAAGCTAAAGTTTGCATTTCTTTGGTCATTCATTCCTCTCAATGTTTCTTCTGGTCCAGGCTGTCCCCGTCAGGCAACAACCATGCCAAAGCGTTTGAGCAACGAGATTAGCATTCACTCTTTTATCAGACAGTGATTTTATCCACAAGTTCCAGGTGCAACGGTGAATAAATTACGCACAAAATGTGACATGGAGATGATAACAGGGGAAGAGACAACAGGGACGCTTTCCCTGCAGAGCGAACATCTCGGTGCAGGGAAAGATTATATCACGCTTTTATTAGTCGGGAGTAAAGTGGCGTAAATGTTGAACCGTTGCCAGCCATGCGGCAATCCAGCCGATCATGGAGCACACCAGCAGCAACAGAAGGCACTCATCGAAGCCTAAGCCACTGATATCAAACTTAGTTCCGAAAACCTGCGCCACTTCTGTGACGGCAGACGAAAGCCGCATCACCAAAATTTCTGACAATATCAGTGAAAGAAATGCGCCGGAGAAACCGAGCAGTGCGCCACCGTAGAGGAACGGACGCAGGATGAAACCATCCGTTGCGCCAATCAGTTTTTGCACGTTGATGGTATCGCGACGCGCAAAGATGCTCAGACGCACGCTGTTACCGATGACGAGGAACACCGCCGCCACCATCAGCACGCCGATCATCGCCGACACGCGCCCCACCAGCCCGGTCAGCGCCGCAAGACGGGCAAACCAGCTGTCGTCCATGCGCACTTCATCAATCCCGTTGATGCGTGTGATGCGGTCGCGCAGGGTGTTGAGCGAATCGGTACCCTGGAAATCCAGCTTCGGGATCACCACCGCCACGGCGGGCAGCGGGTTCTCTTCCAGCATGTCCAGCGCGCCGCCAAAGCCTGACCAGTTACGGAACTCGCCCAACGCTTCTTCACGGGAGAGATAATTCACCTTCTCCACGCCCTGCTCGGCCTGGATTTGCCCGACCACCTGCGCCGCCGCGTTATCGTCGAGCGCTTTATCCAGATAAACGGTGATCTGCGGTGACGGGTAATACTGCGACGCCGCCTGGTTGACGTTCTTATAGACCATGTAGCAGACGCTTGGCAGCGTCAGGGAGATGGCGATCACCATCACCGTCAGGAACGTCGCCAGCGGTTTGCTTTTCAGGTCCTGCAGCGCGCCGTGGAAGGCGTAGCGCACCTGTTCGTTAAACACGTTGGTCTTGCGGGAGGCCGGTTTCGGCGCCGCTTTCTGGCGCTTAGGCGCATTACGATTGCCGTCACCGCCGCCCTGCGGCTTACGGAAACGGTCGAACCGGTTCCCGAACTGCCGAATCTGGTTCATTGCATCACGCTTGTTCACCGTGGCCTCCGTGCAAATGCCCGTCGCTCAGGGTCAGCATGCGGTACGAACGACGGGAAATCAGCCCCATGTCGTGCGTCGCCATCAGTACCGTTACCCCTACGCGGTTGAATTCCTCAAACAGACGCAAAATCCCTTCGGACAGGGCATCGTCCAGGTTACCGGTCGGTTCATCCGCCAGCAGTACGGCAGGCTTGTTCACCACCGCGCGGGCGATGCCCACGCGCTGCTGTTCACCGCCGGAAAGCTGGATCGGGAAGTTCTTCGCTTTGTCCAGCAGCCCGACCTTGTCCAGCGCCGCAGAGACGCGACGGCGGATATCGTCATAGCTGGCGCCGGCAATAATCAGCGGGATCGCCACGTTATCGAAAACGGTGCGATCCATCAGCAGGTGGTGATCCTGGAAAATCATGCCGATCTGACGACGCAGAAACGGCACTTCACGGTTTTTCAGACGGCTAATTTCGTGGCCGCTGAACCAGATTTTCCCGGCGCTTGGCCGTTCGATCCCACAGATAAGCTTGAGCAGGGTACTTTTCCCCGCGCCGGAATGGCCGGTCAGGAATGCCATCTCGCCTGGCTGCAGGTGGAACGTCACCCCCTGCAGCGCTTGTCTCCCACCGAGATAGGCCTTGCTGACGTGTTCAAAGCGAATCATTGTTAGTCCTCTCGGGCAAATAATGCCTCAATAAAGTCGTCCGCCTTAAACGGACGCAAATCCTCAATACGCTCGCCCACACCGATGTAGCGGATAGGAATGCCGAACTGGTCGGCCACGGAGAAGATCACCCCGCCTTTCGCGGTGCCGTCCAGTTTGGTCAGCGTGATCCCCGTCAGTCCTACCGCTTCATGGAACAGTTTTGCCTGGCTAATGGCGTTCTGCCCGGTGCTGGCGTCGATAGTCAGCATAATTTCATGCGGTGCATCTTCGTCCAGCTTCTTCATGACGCGGACGATTTTCTTCAGCTCTTCCATCAGGTGCGATTTGTTTTGCAAACGCCCTGCGGTGTCGGCAATCAGCACGTCCACGTTGCGCGACTTCGCCGCCTGGATGGCATCGAAAATCACGGATGCGGAATCTGCGCCGGTGTGCTGGGCAATCACCGGAATGTTGTTGCGCTGGCCCCACACCTGGAGCTGCTCAACCGCTGCCGCACGGAAGGTATCGCCCGCCGCCAGCATCACCGATTTGCCCTGCTGCTCAAACTGGCGCGCCAGCTTGCCGATGGTGGTAGTTTTACCCACGCCGTTAACGCCAACCATCAGAATAACAAATGGCGTTTTGCCTTCAATATTAAGCGGTTCGTCAACTTTTGCGAGAATTTCACCCATCTCGTCTTTCAGCAGGCCGTACAGCGCCTCGGCGTCGCGCAGCTGTTTGCGGCTCGCCCCTTCGGTCAGGTTGGCGATGATCTTACGGGTAGTTTCCACGCCCACGTCCGCAATCAGCAGCTGCTCTTCCAGCTCTTCAAACAGATCGTCGTCGATCTTCTTGCCGCGGAAAAGACTGATAAATCCGGAACCTAAGTTTTCTTTGGTTTTGAGCAGGCTGCGCTTCAGGCGCGCGAAGAAACCTTCTTTGGTCGGTTTTTCCTGCTCCTGAACGATCTCTTCTTCGGCCTGCTCTTCCACCGGCACGACGATTACCGCTTCTTCAGCCGCTTCCGCCGCCAACGCCTGAGCTTCCAGCTCTTCGTCGGTCAGCTCTGGCTCAAGTGCCGCCTCTTCTTCCACCGCCTCAACGATTTCAACGGTTTCCGCTTCAGCCTGCCACTCTTCGGCAGAAACCTCTTCAGCTTTAACCTCTTCGGGCAGCGGCAGCGCTTCGTGTTCGATAGCGGCCTGCGGCGCTTCGGTAAGGGTTTCTACGATAACCGGCTCTGGCTTCTCGCTCTCCTGAACCTGCTCAGTGACCTCAACCACCTCTTCGGCAAAGGATTCAATCTCTTCTTTGCTGTGCGCTGGTTCTTCCGCTTCGACAACCGCAGCGGTTTCGACAGGCGTTTCAGGCTGTGACTGCTCTTCTACAACCTGTTGCTCTTCGGTTTTCTGTTCTGTTTCTTGCTCTTTTTCACCGAAACCCAACCAGGAAAAGAAGCCACGTTTTTTTTGTTTTGCCATCTGCGACTACACTCCTCGCGGCGCTATATACAGGGAAGCTAAAAAAATGATGAAATAGTCTAACACTTTACTTAATTGACATCACCGCCCGCAATCGCAGGGCTATGGTTAACAGAGCTTTCCAGAGATGAAGAAACCCACCCGCGCCCCGGCCGGTCAAATTCGCATTATCGGCGGCCAGTGGCGAGGCCGGAAATTACCGGTGCCGGACAGCCCCGGTTTACGCCCTACAACCGACCGCGTTCGCGAGACGCTGTTTAACTGGCTTGCCCCATCAATGGTAGACGCCCACTGCCTGGACTGCTTCGCCGGAAGCGGTGCCTTAGGGCTGGAGGCGCTGTCGCGCTACGCCGCCAGCGCCACGCTGCTGGAGATGGAGCGCGGCGTTGCGCAGACGCTGCAGCAAAATCTGGCGACGCTGAAGGCGACGAACGCGAAAGTGGTCAACACCAATACGCTGAGCTTCCTCGCGCAGCAGGGTACGCCGCATAATGTGGTCTTTGTCGACCCGCCGTTCCGCAAGGGGTTGCTGGAAGAGACGTTATCCCTGCTGGAGCACAATGGCTGGCTGGCGGATGACGCGCTGATTTATGTAGAAAGCGAAGTGGAAAACGGCCTGCCACCCGTTCCCGTTCACTGGGATCTGCACCGCGAGAAGGTCGCAGGCCAGGTGGCTTATCGTCTGTATCACCGTCAGGCACAAGGAGGATCCGATGCCGGTACTGATTAACCTGGGACGCTTGCTGATGCTGGGCGTCTGGGCATTTTTGATTTTGAATCTGGTGCACCCGTTCCCGCGCCCGTTGAACATCTTCGTTAACGTGGCGCTGATTTTCACCTCGTTCATGCACGCCCTGCAGATGGTGATGCTGAAAAACGGCCTGCCGAAAGATGGCCCGCCGATGACCGGCTGGCAGCAGCTGCGGGTGTTTATTTTCGGCGTGTTTGAACTGCTGGTGTGGATGAAGAAGTTTAAGGCGCAGGTGAAGAAGTAAGGTGCGGTGTGATGCCCTCACCCTAACCCTCTCCCACGGGAGAGGGGACCGATCGCGCATTATTCAGCCCTAAAACCTACAAAACGCGACCCTTTATAGCTCAGCGTGCCTTTCTCTCCCACCGTCAGCTGATGGTACTGCTGCGCCTCCAGGCGGAAGGTCATCTCCAGACCGCCGGTTTCCGGCTTAAAGCTGGCTTCATAGCGCATGCCGGTGCCCGCGGGCGTCACCTGCTGCTGGCGAGAGCGGCGGTCATTAAGCGGTTTCTCGCGTTTGTTCGCCACCACTACGCGCTTTTGCATCAGCGGCGCGGCGTCGTTGTCCGCCTTTTCGCGGCGCTGCTGCACGAAGCGAAACGAGGCGGCAATGACGATAATCGCCACCACGATAATGAAAAACAGCGGCATCTTGCTCATTGAAACATCCCATCAGATTATGCGGAATTCAGGATACCTCGCCTGCCCCGGCATTGCCAAACGCCCGCTCGCGTCACTACACTGGATCAGAAACTGATTATTCAGCCTCAACAGTTACAGGGAGTTAATATGCTTTGGTCATTTATCGCTGTCTGTTTTTCCGCATGGCTTTATGTCGATGCGTCCTATCGCGGTCCAGCCTGGCAGCGCTGGTTGTTTAAACCCGTCACGCTGCTGTTGCTTCTGCTGCTCGCCTGGCAGGCTCCGATGTTTAACGCCATCAGCTATCTGGTGCTCGCCGGGCTGTGTGCCTCCCTGATTGGTGATGCCTTAACCCTGCTGCCGCGTCAGCGCCTGCTGTATGCCGTGGGGGCATTTTTCCTCTCCCATCTGCTGTATACCATCTACTTTGCTAGCCAGATGACGCTCTCCTTCTTCTGGCCGCTGCCGCTGGTGCTGCTGGTGATTGGCGCGCTGCTGATTGCGGTGATCTGGTCGCGTCTGGAAGAGATGCGTCTGCCGGTATGCACGTTTATCGCCATGACGCTGGTGATGGTGTGGCTGGCCGGTGAGCTGTGGTTCTTCCGCCCGACATCTCAGGCGATGTCCGCGTTCTTCGGCGCGGCGCTGCTGTTAATCGGCAATATCGTCTGGCTGGGCAGCCACTATCGCCGCCGCTTCCGCGCGGATAACGCGATTTCGTCCGCCTGCTACTTTGCCGGGCACTTCCTGATCGTGCGTTCATTGTATATCTAAATAACGCTTGACTCTGGAGTCGACTCCAGAGTGTATGCTGCGGTTAATGAGAAAATTATCATTACCGGAGACTGCCATGTCGACTCCAGAAATTCCAAAAAAAGTCCCACAATTCTCGGCGCTTAAGCTCAGCCCGGTTCCGCCGAAAGACGACTGCTGCTGCGAGGGCGCGTGCGAAACGCAGGTCGACGCGCTGCCTGAAGGCGGCAACCGCTACAGCTGGGTCATCAACGGCATGGACTGCGCGGCCTGCGCCCGCAAAGTGGAAAACGCGGTGAGGCAGGTACCGGGCGTGAACCACGTTCAGGTCCTGTTCGCCACCGAAAAGCTGCTGGTTAGTGCCGAAAAAGACGTCAGCAAGCAGGTTGAAGCCGCCGTCAGCAAGGCGGGCTATACCCTGCGCAGCGAAACGGCACCTGCCGAAAAAACCTCTCCCCTGAAAGAAAACCTGCCGCTTATTACCCTCATCATCATGATGGCCCTGAGCTGGGGTCTGGAGCAGATTAACCACCCGTTCGGTAATCTGGCGTTTATCGCCACCACGCTGGTTGGCCTGTTCCCGATTGCCCGTCAGGCACTGCGCCTGATGAGAAGCGGCAGCTGGTTTGCCATTGAAACGTTGATGAGCGTGGCGGCCATTGGCGCGCTGTTTATTGGCGCGACGGCGGAAGCGGCGATGGTGCTGCTGCTGTTCCTGATCGGCGAGCGGCTTGAGGGCTGGGCAGCGAGCCGGGCGCGCAAAGGGGTGAGCGCGCTGATGGCGCTGAAGCCAGAAACCGCCACGCGGGTTAATGAAGGCAAACGTGAAACGGTCGCCATCAACACGCTGCGACCGGGCGACGTGATTGAAGTCGCCGCGGGTGGGCGTCTGCCTGCCGATGGGATTCTCGTTACCGCCACCGCGAGCTTTGACGAAAGCGCCCTGACCGGGGAATCCATTCCGGTGGAGCGTGCGGCAGGCGAAAAAGTCCCTGCCGGTGCCACCAGCGTCGACCGCCTGGTGCAGCTCAAAGTCCTGTCCGAGCCGGGCGACAGCGCCATCGACCGCATCCTGAAGCTGATTGAAGAGGCCGAGGAGCGCCGCGCGCCGGTCGAACGCTTTATTGACCGCTTCAGCCGGATTTACACCCCCGCCATCATGCTGGTCGCCCTGCTGGTCACCGTCGTTCCACCGCTGTTCTTCGGCGCGCCGTGGGAGGGCTGGATTTATAAAGGGCTGACCCTGCTGCTGATTGGCTGCCCGTGCGCGCTGGTGATCTCTACGCCCGCGGCGATTACCTCGGGTCTGGCGGCGGCGGCACGTCGCGGGGCGCTGATTAAGGGCGGCGCGGCGCTGGAACAGCTGAGCCAGGTTCAGCACATCGCCTTCGATAAAACCGGCACGCTGACGGTTGGTAAGCCGCAGGTCACCGGCGTCTATCCGCAGGACATCAGTGAGGACGAACTGCTGATCATGGCCGCCGCCGTTGAGCAGGGCTCCACTCACCCGCTGGCGCAGGCGATAGTGCGTGAAGCGCAAAGGCGCGGGCTGGCTATCCCTTCGGCAACCGCCCAACGGGCGCTGGTCGGGTCAGGGATTGAGGCCGTCGTCGACGGCAAAAAAGTGCTGATTGTTGCGGCGGGCGCGTTCTCTCATCCACAGGTTGAGGCGTTAGAGCAGGCCGGGCAGACGGTTGTTACCGTGATGCAGGACGGCGTACCGATGGGCATGCTGGCCCTGCGCGATACCCTGCGTGACGATGCGAGAGATGCCGTCGAGGCGCTGCACAGGCTGGGCGTACAGGGCGTGATCCTCACCGGCGATAACCCGCGCGCAGCGGCTGCGATTGCTGGCGAGCTTGGGCTGGCGTTTAAGGCCGGATTACTGCCTGCGGACAAGGTCAGCGCGGTAACCGAACTGAACAGCCGCGCGCCGCTGGCGATGGTCGGTGACGGAATTAACGATGCCCCGGCGATGAAGGCCGCCACCCTCGGCATTGCGATGGGCAGCGGCACCGACGTAGCGCTGGAGACGGCGGATGCGGCGCTGACGCATAACCGTCTGACCGGGCTGGCGCAGATGATTAGCCTGGCGCGGGCGACGCGCGCCAATATTCGCCAGAACATCGGCATTGCGCTGGGTCTGAAGGGTATATTTCTCGTCACCACGCTGCTCGGCATGACTGGCCTGTGGCTGGCGGTGCTGGCGGACACCGGGGCGACGGTGCTGGTCACGGCGAACGCGTTGAGATTATTACGGCGGAAATAAAAACGCCCGGTGGCGGCTACGCCTTACCGGGCCAATAACAACTCTGAACCGTAGGCCGGGTAAGGCGCAGCCGCCACCCGGCAAAAAACGGCGTTACTGCATCCCTAACATCCTCGGCAGCCACAATGATATCGCCGGGATATACGTCACCATCCCCAGCACCACCAGCAGGATGCCGTAGAACGGCAGCATCGCCCGCACCACGGTTTCAATCTTCTGCTTACTCACCGCGCTCGCCACAAACAGCACCGATCCGACCGGCGGGGTGATCAGCCCGATCCCCAGGTTAACCATCATGATCATCCCGAAGTGCACCGGGTCGATCCCCAGCGCGTTGGTCACCGGCAGCAGCACCGGCGTCAGGATCAGGATGATCGGCGCCATGTCCATCAGCGTGCCGATCAGCAGCAGCATGATGTTGAGATACATCAGGATCACGTACTTATTATCAGAGAGCGACGTGAAGAACTCGGTGATGCGCATCGGCAGCTGCATGTAGGTCATCACCGCGCCAAACGCCGCGGCAAAGCCGATTAAAATCATCACGATGGTGACGGTTTTCACCGTGCGGCACATCAGCTTCGGCAGTTCGCTCCATTTGTAGTCGCGGTAGATAAACATGGTGACGAAAAACGCCCACAGGCAGGCCACGGCGGCAGATTCGGTGGCGGTAAAAATCCCGGACAAGATCCCGCCGAGGATAATCACCACCGTCATCAGCCCCCACAGGGCATCAAGTAAAATCTTCACCGCCTGCTTAAACGGGATTTTCTCACCCTTCGGGTAACCGCGCTTGTGGGCGAATCCGAGACAGAGGATCATCAGGCACAGCCCCAGCAGCAGCCCCGGCAGCACGCCGGCGATAAACAGCGTGGCGATGGAGACCGTTCCCCCCGCCGCCAGGGAATAAATCACCGAGTTGTGGCTGGGCGGGATCAGAATCGCCTGCACCGACCCGCTCGCCGTGACCGCCGCCGCGTATTCGCGCGGATAGCCCTTCTTCTCCATCTCCGGGATCATCACGCTGCCGATGGACGCTGTATCCGCCACCGACGAGCCAGAAATCGCGCCGAAGAACGTCGAGGCGACGATGTTCACCAGCGACAGCCCGCCGCGAATAAAGCCGACAAAGACATACGCGAAGTTAACCAGCCGTCGGGCAATGCCCCCTTCCGCCATGATCGCTCCGGCAAGGATGAAGAACGGGATCGCCAGCAGGGTAAATTTGTTCACCCCACTGGTGATCTGGATCATCAGCGCCTCCAGCGGTAAATCAATCCACAGCGCACCTGCCACGGCGCTCAGCCCCACGGCGAAGGCCACCGGCATCCCCAGCGCCAGCAAAATGGCGAGGGTGAATAACAAAACAAAAGCATCCATTGTCCACCCCTTAACTGTGATTGCCGATCAGCACGACCGGACGGTTTTCCTGCGCGCCAAACAGCAGGCGTTCAAGCACAAACAGAATCAAAATCGCCGACCCGATCGGCAGCGGCAGGTAGCTTTCGCCGGAAGTCAGGATCGGGAACTCCGCCACCGGCTGCTCCCAGAGCTCGACGCACAGCCAGTAGCTGTACCAGCACATCAGACCGGAAATCAGCAGCATCAGCAGATCAACCACACGTACACACAGCTTTTGCAGCGACGCGGGCAGACGGTCGGTGAGCATATTGACCGCAATATGCGACCCGGCGCGGTAGCTCACCGCAGCGCCGATGAAGGTAAACGTTACCATGCAGATAATGGCGACGGGCTCCGGCCAGGATTCGCCGCGGTTGAGCACGTAGCGTGAGAAGATGCCGATGGGGATGACAATCGTCATCACCAGCAGCGAGACACCCGCCACCGCCATGGCGAGCAGGTACAGACGGTCCATCCACTTCAGGTAGAGTTCGGACATACGTGCTCCGTATTACTGGACGTCAGCGATGGCTTTCATCAGATCCTGATGCTTGTCGCCATAATGGGCGCGCACCGGCTCTGTGGCCTTGATGAATACCGTCTTATCGATATCGTGGAACTGCACGCCGCCCGCCTTCATTTTCGCCAGCGCCTGGTCGTTATACGCATTCCACAGCTTGCGCTGTTCGAACTGCGCTTCACGGGCCAGGGTCAGGATTTTTTGCTGTTCATCAGCGCTCAGCTTGTCCCATTTCACTTTTGAGTAGAGCAGCATTTCCGGGGTGATAAAGTGGCCGCTGAGGGTGTAGTTTTTAGCAACCGGCATGTAGTTGTGGGCGATAAAGGTGGGTGGGTTATTCTCCGCGCCGTCGATCACGCCGGTCTGCATGCCGCTGTAAACCTCGCTAACGCCCATCGCCACCGAGTTCGCCCCCATGTCCTTCAGCGTGGCGAGTGCCACCGGGCTGCCCTGCACGCGGATTTTCTTCCCTTTCAGATCTTCAGGTTTGACGATCGGCTCTTTGGTGATCAGGTTGCGGGTGCCGGAATCCATCCAGCCGAGGAACACCAGGCGGGATTTCGGGTTCGCGGTCAGCTTGTCGCCGATCTGCTTGCCGATATCCCCGTCGATCACTTTATGCATATGATCCTCATCGCGGAAAACGTACGGCAGGGTGAAGACTTCGATATCCGGCAGGATGGCGGCAACCGGCGCCATGGAGACGCGGATCATGTCAATCGCCCCCATCTGCGCCTGCTCAATCATCTGCTTTTCATCCCCCAGCACGCCGCCGGGGAAGACCTTAATCTCCAGCTTGCCGTCGGTTTGTTGTTTGAGTTTTTCACCCATGTGCTGAACCGCGACCACGTTCGGGTAGCCTTCAGGATGCACATCGGCGGCTTTGATGGTTTGGGCAGAAACGGTGCAGGCAAAAGCAGACAGGCACAGCGCGGCCAGTAACGGCTTGAGGGTCGTTTTCATTGAGTCAGCTCCAGGGTAGCGATGTCAGCGTTAAAACAGTGTTTTATTTTTTTACGCTTAGAAAATAGACTAGCCTGGGAGAAGCGTAGGTGAAGCGCCTCACAAAAGCGCGAATTTATGAAACGATGGTTTAAATTTGTGAGGGCGGTAATGCCGGGTAACGACGCGGCCATACCCGGCGGGGCATGACCACGCGTCAATCAGGAAAAATAGCTCATGACCAGGCCTAAAAACAGCACCAGACCGACATAGTTATTGTTCATAAACGCTTTAAAGCAGGCTTCGCGTTCGCGTTTTGCAATCAGCTTCTGCTGGTAGGCAAACAGCAGCCCTGCGACCAGTATCGACCAGTAAAATTCCCAGTTCAGTCCGTTCAGGCGCGCAATCGCGACCATCAGCGCCAGTACCGCAACCTGCAGAATGCCAATGATAAGTTTGTCCTGGCGTCCAAAGAGAATGGCCGTGGATTTAATGCCAATTTTCAGGTCATCGTCGCGGTCAACCATCGCATATTGCGTGTCATACGCTACGGCCCAGAGGATGTTCGCCAGGAACATCAGCCAGCAGCTAAGCGGTAAGGACTCACTAACCGCCGCAAACGCCATCGGAATCGACCAGCCAAACGCCGCCCCCAGCACCACCTGAGGCAGATGGGTGTAGCGCTTCATAAAGGGATAAACCCAGGCCAGTGCGAGCGCCGCGACGGACAGCAGAATCGTCATGGTGTTCAGGGTTAATACCAGCAGGAAAGAGAGCAGCACCAGAACGATGAACAGTACGCGCGCTTCTTTCCCGGTCACCTGGCCGCTGGGTAGCGGGCGGTTGGCAGTGCGCTTTACGTGGCCGTCAAATTTACGATCGGCATAGTCATTCACCACGCAGCCCGCCGCGCGCATCAGCCAGACGCCGGCAACGAATACGCCCAGGATCCACAGTGGCGGCATGCCCGGCGTGGCCACCCACAGCGCCCATAAGGTCGGCCACAGCAGCAGCAACGCGCCAATGGGTTTATCGGTACGCATTAAGCGGTGATATGCCAACAGCTTATTCTGCGTCAGGGTCCACTCCATTTTTTCTTCCTCTTAGTACAACGGTGATGCCGGTAAAAATAGCTCCGTCAGGATTAACGGCTTACCGCTCAGGCGAAGGCGGGAACGGCGCCCCCACAGTTCGGCATCACGCCCAATTTCAATGAAATCCCTGGTCAGCTCAGATGAGGTGAAAAGATAACGTCCCAGCGGCGTTTTCCCCAGCCGCTGCAGCGCCAGCTCAGGCCCGGATAGGGTAGATTCAGGCACCACCGTCCGCCCGGCAAGCCAGGGTTCGCCATCGGCACAGAGCAAAATTTCACGCAGCCAGTAGCGTTCCTCTTGCGGCAACAGCGGCAGCTCGCTGGCGATCTCATCGCCGGAGACAAACCCTTCCTGTATCAGGGTTACCGTGACCGTTTTACCCTGTTGCTCAAAACGTTTTGTCATGGAATCTTCCAGCAGCAACCAGTCCAGCTGCTGCGGATCAAGCGCAGGTATTTGGTCGAAATAGCGCAGCGCACGCAGTTGCGTTAGCGCGGGGTGTGACATGCCAGACTCTCCGATACATAACGTAATGGCATTGTATCGCAGAAACGGGCAATGAGGGGGGGCCAAACGTTATTTAACGATCACTATCGCAACATGGGCGCAACAGCCTGGCGAATACGAAAAAAAGTGCGCCCACTCAGGCGCACTAAACTACTAACAAATCAGCACTGTGGGGAACAGTTACCCCTTGCCTTTTACACTGCTGATAAAGGTGGAACGGGCAGTGGTTGAACCTAAACGTTCGGCTTCATCAAGCAGTTTCAGCGCTTTATCGACATCGCCGCGCTTCACCGCCTGCTTAATGGCGTTGTTGAAGTACTCTTCGGTGTCGTTCAGTACGGGCTCGGCTTTCTTCGCCGGGGCTGGCGCTGCGGCTGGCGCTGCGGCAACTGGCGCGGCATAGGCTGGAGCGGCGGTATTACCGACGGTGACCGGCCCCGGACCAGACGAACCAAACAGCGGGCCAACCAGCACGCTGGAAGCGCTATTGGTGGAGACTTTTAACTTCACCAGACCGTCCGTTGCGTGGCGGGCAATCGGGTCGGGAATATCGGGCACCGCATTGCCGGTACCTTTTGCATACGCTTTTGCCGGATCCACTAACCTGGTGGTTTGCTGCAAATCTTTATCGGTGGTGAATACCAGCACGTAGATTTTTTGCTGACCCAGCGCTGGCGTCAGACGCATCACGCCCTGAAGCCGGTCCGCGCTCATCACGCCGGGCTCCTGATAGGTAAAATACTCGCTCGGGAAGAAGGCAGATGGCGTCATGTTCTGGTCGAGGATCAGCACGTTCGGCGCAAATACGCTGGTCTGCTTATTCACTTCACTGGTCAGCGTCAGGGTCAGCTCGCCAATATTGGCCGGAACGCTGTAAGCAGCAACCGGGCCGGAAATGCCGGGCACATTCAGCTGTTGCCCGCCCGTGGAAAGCTGTGTGGACTGCGTTTTGGATTGATCAACCGGTGTCCAGGTCAGCTGCTGCAGCGCTGCCGTCGGAACGGAAGGCGCCGTGGACGTATTCTGAGGAACAAAATTCACTTCTGCGAACGTTAGCGCCGGCACGCTGGCCAGCAGCCCCGCAGAGAGGTACAGCGCGACGAGACTTTTCTTCATTTTCATTGTTATTACCTCTGATAGCATCAGCTCTGCGGTGGCCAGGCAATAGCGCGCAGGGCCCTAAGGAGAGAGGGGCTTACGCCCCTCTTTCAGGTCATTACGTCAGGTCTTGCGAATTACCACCAGATTTCCATCTGGGCACCGAAGCTCCACTCGTCAGTGTCGCCGCGGCCAAGGCCTGCAGTCTGCATACCGAAGTTGGAGTTATAGTTGGAACTCGTAGAGATCGGGCTACCGGAAGTGTCATAACCCCACTTCTCATCCCACTTGGCGTAGGTTGCGAAGACACGGATTGCAGGACGAGACCAGATGCTGTCGCCAGCCTGCCACTGTTGTGCCAGGGTGATTTTGTACTGGTTGTTGGTTTCGTCAGTTTTCTGAGATTTGACGTTGTCGTAGCCTACTTCCAGCAGGGTGCTCATGATTGGCGTCCATTTGTACATAGGACGCACGCCGACGGTCCACCACTTGGTGCCGTTGTTGTTATCCCAGTCGATATCCTGATACATACCGACGTACATCAGGTCCCAGCTGTCGCCCAGGGAGATTGCACCGTGGTCAAGGATACGCAGCAGGCTACCGTTGTTGTTGATGCCGTATCCGTACAGTTTGCCATCGGAATCGTCATTGCCAAGACCAATGCCCGCGCCCTGGTTCAGACCTTTACCCTGGGAGGTCATAGAGTCCGTTGCGTACTGAACAACGAACTTGTTGAAGCCCTTCAGCATGCTCTGGGTATGTTCTGCGGTGAACATCCAGCCATCTTTCGAAGCTTTTGGCTGCAGGTAGTAATCATCGTTAACGTTGGTGTGACCGTAGTCAACGCCCAGCTCCAGCGTACCGCCCGGGTTGACTTCCATCTGCGCTAAACGCACGTCAAACACGTCGTTCGCGGTGTCGGTGGTGTAGTCACGGATGTTGTTGCTGGCGAAGGTAGAAGAACCGCCTGCTTCAGTGGAGCGGCTAGCTGCCAGAGAGAGTTTACCGAAGCCCAGGTCGATGTTTTCGATACCCGCACCAGGACCGGAAATATCCCAGTAGTAGAAGTCGATCATGTGGACGTCATGACGCTGATAGAAGCGCTTACCGGCCCAGATAGTGGAGCCAGGCAGCCACTCGATCAGGTTTTTACCCTGCACGTTGGCTTCACGGAAGGCCGGATCAGTGGCTTCCCAGTCATTCTGCTGCGCAACGGAATACGCGACGTTAGTGTCGAAATAGAAGCTCTTATCGCCCTCTTTCCACACTTCCTGGCCCAGCTTCAATTCCGCATAGGTTTCACATTCGTTACCCAGACGGTATTTACTTTGAGCACCCGTTGCCTGGAAGCACTGCTGGGCACCGCCACTCCCGGTCCAGCCAATGCCGGAACGAGCATAACCTTTAAAGTCCACGGCGCCAGCCTGGGCAGACAGGATGCCTGCCGCAATGGCGACCGCCAGAGGGACTTGTTTGCGCAGAGTAATCATCATTCTATCTCCTGAGATCATTGCTTTTCTTTGAACACTTCACCTGTCGGTTTCGTGTCTTCTTTTGGGATTGCTTAAACGCCTGGCTCTCTGTGCAGCCGACGACATGCGGTGCCATCCTCACGGAACAGATGGCAACGCTCTGGCGGCAAGCCGATAGCGAATGTGGCACCCTCTTCTACCAACACCACGTCATTCTGGCGGTAGACCAGGTTCTGACGGATGGCGGGGATCTGGATATGAATCTGTGTTTCGTGACCAAGCTGTTCGACGACCTGAACTTCACCTTCCAGCGTCACATCCGCAATGTGGCTTGGCAGTAGATGCTCAGGACGGATACCGAGGGACATATTTGCCCCGACCTGTACGTTGGCGCTGTCGACCGGCAGCCAGACCTGCTGGCGGTTTGGCAGCTCCACCTGTACCTGTTCAATGGCTGTCGCCGTCACTTTGACGGGCAGGAAGTTCATCTTTGGCGAGCCAATAAAGCCCGCAACAAAGCGGTCTGCCGGGTAGTGATACAGCTCCAGCGGTTTGCCCACCTGCGCCACGCGACCGGCGTCCAGCACCACGATTTTGTCGGCGAGGGTCATCGCTTCGACCTGATCGTGGGTGACGTAAATCATCGTGCGGCCAAGGCGCTTGTGCAGACGGGAGATTTCAATACGCATCTGGACGCGCAGGGCGGCATCCAGGTTAGAGAGAGGTTCATCGAGCAGGAACACGCGCGGCTCGGCCACCAGCGTACGGCCAATCGCCACACGCTGACGCTGACCGCCGGAAAGCGCTTTCGGTTTACGCTCCAGCAGGTGCGCCAGCTGCAACACTTCAGCCACCTGCGTGACGCGCTGGTTAATGACCTCTTTTTTCGCCCCGGCCAGCTTCAGGCCAAAGGACATGTTCTCGGCAACGGAAAGATGGGGATAAAGCGCATAAGACTGGAACACCATGCCTACGCCGCGTTCGGCTGGCGGGATGTCGTTCATTCGGGTATCACCGATTAGCAGGTCGCCACTGGTGATAGTTTCAAGACCGGCAATCATACGCAGCAGAGTAGATTTACCACAGCCTGATGGGCCGACAAACACCACAAACTCGCCTTCAGTGATGTCCAGATTGATGTCTTTCGACACCACTACGTCGCCCCAGGCTTTCGTTACATTACGCAGCTGTACGCTCGCCATGCCCTTCTCCCTTCGTTACAACCTGTCACCGACAGAAACATTCAAGATAAGTTCACTATGGGGTATCCATTACTTTCGTGAATCCTCCACCCCCCGCCTTTTTTATGGGGGAGGAGGCGGGAGGATGAGAGAACGGGCTCTGCGACCGCAGTCGGGGGGCTGAGGCGAAATTCGTGAAGCCGCCTGCAAAATTCGGTGGGTTTTTATGTGCGCCAGCACTCATAACTTAAATTTATGCAACGGAGATCACACAAACGGGGGGTGGGGCGTAGGGGTTAGGAGGATGGAAAGAGGATGTCAAATAAGGAGACTGAGTCACGTTGAACCACCTTATGTATCCACGAGCACATCACCAAAAAGGATGGCAGATATGAATATCAAGACTGGCGCACGCGTTTTCGCATTGTCCGCCCTTGCAGCAATGATGGTTTCCGCCCCAGCGCTCGCCAAAATTGAAGAAGGCAAGCTGGTTATCTGGATTAACGGCGACAAGGGCTATAACGGCCTGGCCGAAGTGGGCAAAAAATTCGAGAAAGACACCGGTATCAAAGTCACCGTAGAGCACCCGGACAAACTGGAAGAGAAATTCCCACAGGTTGCAGCAACCGGCGACGGCCCTGACATCATCTTCTGGGCACATGACCGTTTCGGCGGTTACGCGCAGTCTGGCCTGCTGGCTGAAGTCACGCCAGACAAAGCTTTCCAGGACAAACTGTTCCCGTTCACCTGGGACGCCGTTCGCTATAACGGCAAGCTGATCGCCTACCCAATCGCGGTTGAAGCCCTGTCACTGATTTACAACAAAGACCTGGTGCCAAACCCACCAAAAACCTGGGAAGAGATCCCGAAACTGGATAAAGAGCTGAAGGCGAAAGGTAAATCCGCCCTGATGTTCAACCTGCAAGAGCCGTACTTCACCTGGCCGCTGATTGCTGCCGACGGCGGCTACGCGTTCAAGTTTGAAAACGGCAAATATGACGTGAAAGACGTGGGCGTGGACAACGCGGGCGCGAAAAAAGGCCTGACCTTCCTGGTTGACCTGATTAAGAACAAACACATGAACGCGGATACCGACTACTCCATCGCGGAAGCGGCGTTCAACAAAGGCGAAACCGCGATGACCATCAACGGTCCGTGGGCCTGGACCAATATCGACAAGAGCAAAATCAACTACGGCGTGACCCTGCTGCCAACCTTCAACGGCAAGCCGTCTAAACCGTTCGTGGGCGTGCTGAGCGCGGGCATCAACGCCGCCAGCCCGAACAAAGAGCTGGCGAAAGAGTTCCTGGAAAACTACCTGCTGACCGATCAGGGTCTGGGTGAAGTGAACAAGGACAAACCGCTGGGCGCCGTGGCGCTGAAATCCTTCCAGGATCAGCTGGCAAAAGATCCACGCATCGCGGCAACCATGGATAACGCTCAGAAAGGCGAAATCATGCCGAACATCCCACAGATGGCCGCGTTCTGGTACGCCACCCGTACCGCCGTCATCAACGCTGCAAGCGGTCGCCAGACTGTCGATGCCGCGCTGAAGGATGCTCAGGGTCGTATTACTAAGTAAGAAGAACAACGGCGGGTGGCGCGTGCGCTTACCCGCCCTACGACTACGGCACGATCCGTAGGTCAGGTAAGCGCAGCGCCACCTGACGAAAAGTTTCCACCGTTGTAGAGGAAGAACCCCATGGATGTCATTAAAAAGAAGCACTGGTGGCAAAGCGACGCGCTGAAGTGGTCAGCGATCGGTCTGCTGTGTCTGCTGGTGGGTTACCTTGTTGTTTTAATGTACGTACAAGGGGAATATCTGTTCGCCATCATGACGCTGATCTTAAGCTCTGCTGGCCTGTATATTTTCGCCAACCGTAAAGCCTATGCCTGGCGCTATGTCTACCCGGGCGTGGCCGGGATGGGGCTGTTTGTCCTTTTCCCGCTGATCTGCACCATCGCCATTGCGTTCACCAACTACAGCAGCACCAACCAGCTCGCGCAGGAGCGCGCCACTCAGGTGCTTCTGGATCGCTCTTATCAGGCGGGTAAAACCTTTAACTTCGGTCTGTATCCTGCAGGTGACGAGTGGAAGTTAGCGCTCACTGACGGTGAGAGCGGCAAAAACTATCTTTCCGACGCGTTCAAATTTGGCGGCGAGCAGAAGCTGGTCTTAAAAGAGGCCGCGGCCCTGCCGGAGGGTGAACGTGCGAACCTGCGTATCATTACCCAGAATCGCCAGGCGCTGACCCAGCTCACCGCCGTGCTGCCCGATGACAGCAAAGTGACCATGAGCTCGCTGCGCCAGTTTTCCGGCACGCAGCCGCTATATACCCTGGCGGACGACGGCACGCTGACCAACAACCAGAGCGGCGTGAAGTACCGTCCGAATAACGACATTGGTTTTTATCAATCTGTAAATGCCGATGGCAAATGGGGTGATGACAAGCTCAGCCCTGGCTATACCGTCACCATCGGCTGGGACAACTTTACCCGCGTGTTTACCGACGAAGGTATCCAGAAACCGTTCTTCGCCATCTTCGTCTGGACGGTGGTCTTCTCGGTGCTGACGGTGATCCTGACCGTTGCCGTAGGCATGGTGCTGGCCTGCCTCGTGCAGTGGGAGTCCCTGAAAGGCAAAGCGATTTACCGCGTGCTGCTGATTCTGCCTTACGCCGTACCGTCGTTTATCTCGATTCTGATTTTCAAAGGGCTGTTTAACCAGAGCTTCGGTGAAATCAACATGATGCTGAGCGCGCTGTTCGGTATCAAACCGGCCTGGTTCAGCGACCCGACCACCGCCCGCTCGATGATTATCATCGTCAACACCTGGCTGGGCTATCCGTACATGATGATCCTGTGCATGGGGCTGCTGAAGGCGATTCCGGACGATCTGTATGAAGCCTCGGCGATGGACGGCGCGGGTCCGTTCCAGAACTTCTTTAAAATTACGCTGCCGCTGCTCATTAAGCCGCTGACGCCGCTGATGATTGCCAGCTTCGCCTTTAACTTTAACAACTTCGTGCTGATTCAGCTGTTGACCAACGGTGGCCCGGACCGTCTCGGCACCACCACGCCGGCAGGCTATACCGACCTGCTCGTGAGCTACACCTACCGTATCGCCTTTGAAGGCGGCGGCGGCCAGGACTTTGGTCTGGCGGCGGCGATTGCCACCCTGATCTTCCTGCTGGTTGGCGCTCTGGCGATTGTGAACCTGAAAGCCACACGTATGAAATTTGATTAAGGAGGGCACTGAACATGGCAATGGTACAACCCAAATCTCAGAAGCTGCGCCTCCTCGCGACGCACTTAGGCCTGCTGATTTTCATCGCGGCCATCATGTTCCCGCTGCTGATGGTTATCGCCATCTCCCTGCGCTCGGGTAACTTTGCGACCGGGAGCCTGATCCCGGATGAAATCTCCTGGGAGCACTGGAAGCTCGCGCTGGGCTTCAGCGTGGAGCACGCCGATGGCCGCGTCACCCCGCCGCCGTTCCCGGTGCTGCTGTGGCTGTGGAACTCGGTGAAGGTAGCAACCATCACTGCGATCGGCATCGTGACGCTCTCCACCACCTGTGCTTATGCCTTCGCCCGCATGCGCTTCCCGGGCAAAGCAACGCTGCTGAAAGGCATGCTGATTTTCCAGATGTTCCCGGCGGTGCTGTCGCTGGTGGCGCTGTACGCCCTGTTTGACCGTCTGGGCCAGTACGTGCCGTTTATCGGCCTGAATACCCACGGCGGGGTGATCTTCGCCTATCTTGGCGGTATCGCCCTGCATGTGTGGACCATTAAAGGCTATTTCGAAACCATCGACGGCTCGCTGGAAGAGGCGGCGTCGCTGGATGGCGCTACCCCGTGGCAGGCGTTCCGTCTGGTGCTGCTGCCGCTGTCCGTGCCGATTCTGGCGGTGGTGTTTATCCTGTCGTTTATCGCGGCGATCACCGAAGTACCGGTCGCCTCACTGTTACTGCGCGATGTGAACAGCTACACCCTGGCCGTAGGTATGCAGCAATACCTCAACCCGCAAAACTACCTGTGGGGCGACTTTGCCGCGGCGGCCGTACTGTCTGCCATCCCGATTACCGTGGTGTTCCTGCTGGCCCAGCGCTGGCTGGTGAATGGCCTGACGGCGGGCGGTGTGAAAGGTTAAGTTTCATCTGTTATGCCACTGCAACCCTCAACTTTAGACGTATTGTATTGACCCAACTTGTGACTGTTGTTAGGCGGCCTCCGGGCCGCCATTTTTTTATTCCCGTTTCAGCCGCTTCGAGTTACACAGCCAGAGGGTGATCACCAGCAGCAGGATCGCCGCCGAGTAGATCAGCACATCGAGCGGGGATTTATGATCGACGATGATCAGCCGCACAATGGCGGTGATGCCAATGTAGACAAAATAGCGCAGCGGAAAGTGAAAGCCGGACTGGAAGTACTTCACAATCAGGGCGATAAATTCAAAGTAGAGAAAGTAGACCACCAGACCTTCCACCAGCGCATATTTGCTGGTTTGCTCAGGAGCGAACAGCACATCCGCCAGATGCACCGTCTCTTTGCCGAGAAAGACGACCAGGATCAGGCCAAGGCTCAGCAGACCGAGGTTCAGCACGGTCTGGAGTATCGTTGAGATAAACTCAACGCGCGGGCGAGTCAGGGATGTCATACAGCACCTCATTCTCCAGGACGAGATTCCTGTATAACGCAAAAATGTGACGGGGATCTATATTTTTTAATTATGTTTTATGTAGGGAGGTAACCGATGGATCGTAAACCAACCGGGGTTCGCAACGTGACGTGCGGCGACAATGTGACCGTATATGAACCCACTAATCTTTACGACTGTGTACTGGGCAACGGCGTGTTCGTCGGCCCGTTTGTTGAAATTCAGGGCAATTCGCGCATCGGTGACGACAGCAAAATTCAGTCGCACACCTTCATCTGTGAGTATGTGACCATCGGTAAGCGTTGCTTTGTTGGCCATGGCGTGATGTTTGCGAACGATATGTTTCGTGAGGGGAAACCGAACGCCGACCGGACCAGCTGGGGCCACATTACCATCGGAAATGATGTGTCGATTGGCAGCGGTGCCACCATCCTGGCGGTCTCCATTTGCGACGGAGCGGTGATTGGGGCGGGAAGCGTGGTGACGAAATCGATCGTCGAGAAAGGTGTCTATGCCGGGAACCCGGCGAGGCTGCTACGCCGCTTGTGATTCGCCCGGAGGCGCTGCGCTTACCGGGCCTACAAAAACCGTAGGCCCGGCAAACGCAGTGCCGCCCGGCGTGAAGCATCAGCGGAAGTTAATGTTCTTATCGCTGGTCATGTCGTACAGCTGGAACTTACGCCCAAGCTGCTGGCCGCCATCACGCGTCAGCGGTGTCCAGCCCACTGCCGCACGGCTGCGGGTCGGACCGGATGAGAACAGATCCAGCGGAATCGACACGTAGACCCCTTTGGTGAAGTCCCCTTCCCCGTACTCGTCCGGCGAGACGTTGGTGATGGTGGCGTAGCCGCCCACCACGACGCCGCTGTCGAAGTGTTTGGAGATATCCAGCGTGCCGCCCTTGTCGCCCGCCAGATACTGGCCGACGCTGGCTTTCACCAGCACGTCCTGCGCGAACGAAGGCGTCCAGTAGGCGGTCAGGTGGCCGGTTTTGACGCTGTAGTCGGTGAACTTCATCATGTCCTGCGCGCTGCGCCAGTCACGCTGCTTAACGTAGTTGGCATCAATCCCGAACGCCCAGTTGCTGTCGACGGGACGATACAGCACTTCCGCCCCCGCGCCACCAAACATGGTTTCCAGATAGCCACCGTAAACCTGGCCGTAGAAACCGTTGCCGAAGTACTGGAAGTAGTTGGCCTGCAGGTTATTCACGTAGACATCGTTCTGCACGTATTCACGCACGCGGGTACGCACGCGCGGCAGCTTCGAGTCGTTCGGCGGGTTCGTGTAGTTAAACTTGTCGTAGTTGTTCGCAATGTTGCCGAACAGGCTGCCGGTGGTCAGCAGGTGGTCGGTGACCCACAGATCCGCCGTCGCCATCGCACCCAGCTGATACATGTAGAAGTTTTCCGGCCCGCCGACGGACTGGTTCAGTACCGGATCGATGTGGAAATCAAAGCGCGATTTATCGATATACCAGCCCTGCTCGGTGGTTTCCGGCACGATCGGCTCTACGCGTTTTTGCACCAGCTCGGTTTCATGCCCGAGCGGTTCGCCTTCAAGATGGCGCTTGAGGCTGGCGACATCGGTTTCGGTGGTGACCTGCGGCAGATTCAGGCGGTTCTCCGTCACGCGGATCGTGCGGATCCCGTCCGGGAGATCGTTCATCACGATCCGGTTGGCGCGTTCGATCCCTTCACGCGAGTCGCGGTATTTCACCTGCTCGCCGGTGACGTACAGCGTATCGCCTTTCACCTGAATTTTCGGATCGGCCAAACCGGCGTTGTATTTCAACAGCGTCAGCTGGTTTGCCACCACGGAGTGCTGCAGAATCGCATCCTGCGGCTCCGGCCGGTAGGCAGGCCGCGCGTTATCGTTGTAGTGCGGCCGCATGTCGTTGAAGTTGGTGCGCAGCGTGAAGCCAAACATCACCGTGTTGCCACGCTCGTAGCTGAGGTTAACGTCGGCCCAGTCGGTGACGCGATAAATGGCGCCGACGTTAAACTTGCTCTTCTGCTCAATCTTCCCGGCGAAGTCCTGCGAGTAGTCGTTCCCTTCGTACTCCAGCTTCAGGCGCAGCGGCTGCCACGGCGTCTGGTATTCCACACCACCGAACAGCGAGGCCGGGCCGTGGAACATCTGGTCGCCGTTGATGGAACCGGCTTTCTTGTAGCTGTTATCGCGGTAGCAGTATTTATCGCTGTAGGTACAGAACGGGTTTTTAACGTTGCCGCTAGTGCCGAGATAGCCCCAGCCAAGACCGAGAGAAAAATCAAACGGTCCCCAGGCCTTGCTGGCCACGATGTATTCCGCGTCGAACAGGCCGGTACCGCCGATATCTTTTGCACCCACGGAGACCTGCGGCATCCAGTAGCTCTCTTCCCACAGGCGCAGCTTGACGTCGAAGGCTTTATCTTTGTAGGTCTGATCGCCGGAGAAGGCGTCGACGCTGCTGTACTGTTTCGTACGCACGTCGGTGTAGCGCAGCGTGGTTTCAAGCCACGGGAAAAGCTGTACGGAGGCAGAATAGTAGCGATACTGGTCGTTATCGCGGTAGTTAAGGCTAATTTCCCCTTCACGCGCCATGCGCGCGGTAGGCGTTTGCAGTAAACCGACGCCGCCGAAGTCTGACTGAGACGGGCCAATAGGTGCCGGATACGTTTCTGCATGGCAGGCGGCGCTTACGCAGAGCGCCAGCATGCTGTAGAGATAGGTTCTTTTCATTCTTCCGGTATCCGCTGTGTCAGGGAGTGAAGGATATCGGCGTTAAGCCCGTCATATGCCTTCGTCCAGAAATGGTCGGCAAAACCGACAAAAATGATGCTGCCCGGCATGGGTTCGATATGGCGTTTATTCCAGTACGCCACCGGCGCTTTTTGCGTATGCCCGTCTGGATAAATAATCCATGCGTAGCTGTTATCCGCGCCGCTCAGCAGGCTTTGTTCGTCGAGATAGCTCGCCACGTCGCGACCGGGCGTAAAGGGCTTTTTACCGGGGCTGCTGATAAGCCCCATCACGGTCACCGTCGTCGGCTTCACCGGAAGCCAGAGGGTGTACATCCCTTCAAGCGTGGGGTTGCCCTTTTCAGTGACGCGCACTTCATCTGGATCAAGATTAACTTTCTGGCGGCCTGTCACCTTCAGCGCCTGAAGCTGCTGGCGAACGCTGTTAATGGCCGCGGCATCGTCGCCGTCTTCCTGCTCCGCCAGGCTCGTCAGGCGGGCCAGCAGGGCACGGTGTTCCTGCTCCGCCTTAACCGTCGCCTGACGCTCGCCGATCACCGCTCCCGGCCACCAGCTGTTGGCAAGCCTTGGCTGCCCGACGAGATCGAGCAGATGCTCGGCGTTGGTTAAGGTTTTGGGTTTTTCACTGTCCGGCGTGTAGACCTTTACCGTTCCTGCGGACCATGCCAGCGGCGCGGCAAGGCTGGCGAGAAGCGCAGCGTGGATGAGCGTTTTCATGATTTCGCCGCCTTGATCAGGGTGGTTTTCACCGGGAAGAAACCGGCACCGAGATACTGCAAGGACTGACGGATCTGCCCATCCTCGTCGATCCAGAAGCGGTTATGCCAGGTGGCCTGGTCGGTTGTCACCTTCTCATCCAATACGCGCACCTGAGTTTCGTCGCTGCCGACTTTCACGTTGTCCGTACCGTCCCAGCGGAAGGTGGAGCGGGCCGTGGCGTAGCGCACCTGCTTGTGCTCGGTCCAGCCCATCGTGCGCGTCCAGCTTGCGCCGTCGACGATCTGATTTGGCTTGATGAGCGGATCTTCGGCGAGATTATTCACCTCGAGCAAGTTGTCGCCGCCGAGCAGCGTTTTCACAATTCGGGCATGCTGCGTGACGATGGTGGCCTGATCCTGCGTCACCCATTTCTGCTGCCCGTTTTCATCGAAAGCGAGCACCACAAACAGTTGCGGGCCATCGTTTAGCTGCATGTACTGGCTGGCGTACGGCATGTTCTGAAGTTCGTCATCGGTCAGATGAACGCCCGGCGTGCCGAACAGGCTTTCCCACAGTGAATGACCCAGCCCTTTGGTGGTGGCTGAGCACGCCTGCAACAGCAGGCAAATCAGAATGATTGCAGGTCGCTTCACGACTCTTCTCCGAAGGGGCGAAATAACCACACCGAAGTGTGGTTATGATTAAAACACCCGGTATTACTGGGTGCTGGTTGTCGTAGTGGTCGTGGTTCCGGTATTGGAGCCATCACCGCCACCGGTTGCCGCCAGCGCGACACCCACGGCTGAACTTACGGTGCTGGTGCTGGCTGCGGTAGAACTTCCCGCAGACGCAGACGTCGCTGCCGACCCTGCTGCTTCCCCGACCTGGACCGGAGCTGCATAGACAGACGTCGCCGCAAGTGCAGATATGGCAAAAATGCCATACAGTACTTTCTTCATAACAATTTCCCTTCAATGAATGAATGGAGATTTGCCCGAAAAGAAATTCAGGCGGAATCGAGTATACACAACTACAGCAGAGGGTTTACCGTGGGGGGAAATAGGGGGACGGTTTTCGGACTAATGGATAAAACAGAAACGAAAAACAAATATTTGAAATAAATAATCTACAAAAATCAATAAATTATAATATATCCTTATTATCTTAGCTCTACGTATTTTCTTAAAATAAACCGCAGCAATTAGCAGGTTAACCGCCTTTTTCAGATTAAACTCAGAGTCAGAATTTGAGTTAACTAACAGACATCAGGAATTATCCGATAAAAAAATGCCGGCATATCGCCGGCATTTTTCATGACATATTAATTACGCACGCCATGCTTTATAACGGTTAATCAAACCATTGGTGGAGCTGTCGTGGCTGTCGATGGCTTTATCGTCACCCAGCTCTGGCAGAATGCGGTTTGCCAGCTGTTTGCCCAGCTCAACGCCCCACTGGTCAAAGGTGAAGATGTTCAGGATCGCGCCCTGGGTGAAGATCTTGTGCTCGTACAGCGCAATCAGCGCGCCCAGGCTGAACGGGGTGATTTCGCGCAGCAGGATGGAGTTGGTTGGACGGTTGCCTTCGAACACTTTGAACGGTACAACGTGGTCCAGCGTGGCCGGATCTTTACCCTGGTCACGGTATTCCTGCTCAACCACTTCGCGGGATTTACCGAACGCCAGCGCTTCGGTCTGTGCGAAGAAGTTAGACAGCAGCTTCGGATGGTGGTCGGACAGCGGGTTGTGCGTGATCGCCGGGGCGATGAAATCACACGGTACCATTTTGGTACCCTGGTGAATCAGCTGGTAGAACGCATGCTGGCCGTTGGTGCCCGGCTCGCCCCAGATGATCGGGCCAGTCTGGTAATCCACCGCGTTGCCGTTACGGTCAACGTACTTACCGTTGGATTCCATGTTGCCCTGCTGGAAGTAGGCCGCAAAGCGGTGCATGTACTGGTCGTATGGCAGGATCGCTTCGGTTTCAGCGCCGAAGAAGTTGTTGTACCAGATACCGATCAGCGCCAGCAGCACCGGCAGGTTTTTCTCAGGCGCGGTGGTGGAGAAGTGTTTGTCCATCGCATGCGCGCCGGAGAGCAGCTCAACGAAGTTGTCAAAGCCCACGGACAGGATGATGGACAGACCGATTGCAGACCACAGAGAGTAGCGGCCGCCAACCCAGTCCCAGAACTCGAACATGTTCGCCGTATCGATGCCAAACTCGCCTACCGCTTTACCGTTGGTGGAGAGCGCCGCAAAGTGTTTCGCCACGTGCTTTTCGTCGCCCGCGGTTTTCAGGAACCAGTCACGCGCGCTGTGGGCGTTGGTCATGGTTTCCTGGGTGGTAAAGGTTTTAGACGCCACCAGGAACAGGGTGGTTTCCGGGTTCACGTTTTTCAGCACTTCGGCGATGTGGGTACCATCGACGTTAGAGACAAAGTGCATGTTGAGGTGGTTTTTGTACGGGCGCAGGGCTTCGGTCACCATGAACGGGCCGAGGTCAGAGCCGCCGATACCGATGTTAACCACGTCGGTGATCGCTTTGCCGGTGTAGCCTTTCCAGCTGCCGGAGATGATCGCTTCAGAGAAGGTTTTCATCTTTTCCAGCACCGCGTTCACTTCCGGCATCACATCTTTGCCGTCAACGATGATTGGCGTATTGCTACGGTTGCGCAGCGCCACGTGCAGCACGGCACGGTCTTCGGTGCGGTTGATCTTCTCGCCGGAGAACATGGATTTGATGGCGTCGGCCAGCTCGGTCTCTTTCGCCAGATCCTGCAGTTTTGCCAGCGTCTCTTCGGTAATGCGGTTCTTGGAGAAATCCACCAGCATGAGGTCATCGAAGGTCGCGGAGAACTTAGTGAAACGATCGGCATCTTTCGCGAACAGATCCGCGATGGTGACGTCTTTCATTTCATCATAATGTTTCTGGAGTGCCTGCCAGGCAGCGGTCTGCGTTGGGTTGATGTTTTTCATTAGCAATACTCTTCTGATTTGAGAATTGTGACTGCGGTCGATTGTAGCGCCTGCAAATAAAAATTGTGATGGTTTTTATGCCATTGCCCTGGTCTGCATCAAACGCAGGTGAAAAGACCCGAAAAGTATAGCTGCTGTCGCGCCCTTCCGGCGTGGCGAAATGTCGGTCAAAAGGGGGTAAAAAGGAGCATAAAATATGGGCCTGTTATAAGTCCTGTTTCTCAGGGGTACCCCCCCATAAAAAATCCGCATAATCCCAGCATTGACAGGACCTCCCCCGCATTTTATTTATAGGGCCGTATTTTGCGCCTGCACCTGTTTTCGTTTCATTCTTGTGCCAAGGTCGCTTATTCATTCCCTGACACGAGGTTGTTATGACGAGTTTTGTGGTCGCCAAGTTTGGCGGCACCAGTGTGGCCGATTACGATGCCATGAACCGCAGCGCCGATGTGGTGCTGGCCGATCCGAATACCCGCCTGGTGGTGCTCTCTGCATCCGCCGGCGTGACGAACCTGCTGGTTTCTCTGTCTGAAGGACTGGAAGCGACAGAACGTTTCGTGAAGCTGGATGCACTGCGCAAAATTCAGTTCGACATTCTTGAACGTCTGCAAAACCCGAACGTGATCCGCGAAGAAGTGGAGCGCCTGCTGGAAAATATCACCACCCTGGCAGAAGCGGCGTCACTGGCCACCTCTACCGCCCTGACCGATGAACTGGTCAGCCACGGTGAATTGATGTCTACCCTGCTGTTTGTTGAAATTATGCGCGAGCGTAACGTTCAGGCGCAGTGGTTTGACGTGCGTAAAGTGATGCGCACCAGCGATCGTTTTGGGCGCGCCGAACCGGACGTTGAGATGCTGGCCGAGCTCACCAACCAGCAGCTGGCGCCGCGCCTGGCAGAAGGCATGGTGATCACCCAGGGCTTTATCGGCAGCGAAGCGAAAGGACGCACGACCACGCTTGGCCGTGGCGGCAGCGATTACACCGCCGCGCTGCTGGGCGAAGCCCTGCACGCAACGCGCGTGGATATCTGGACTGACGTGCCGGGTATTTACACCACCGATCCGCGCGTCGTTTCCGCGGCAAAACGTATTGATGTGATTGCCTTTGAAGAAGCGGCGGAAATGGCCACCTTCGGTGCAAAAGTGCTGCATCCGGCAACGCTGCTGCCCGCCGTGCGCAGCGATATTCCGGTCTTCGTTGGCTCCAGTAAAGATCCAAAAGCTGGCGGGACGCTGGTCTGCAAGAAAACCGAGAACCCGCCGCTGTTCCGCGCGCTGGCCCTGCGCCGCCGCCAGACGCTGGTCACGCTGCACAGCCACAACATGCTGCACTCCCGCGGCTTCCTGGCGGAAGTGTTTGGCATCCTCGCGCGCCATAACATCTCTGTAGATTTGATTACCACCTCCGAAGTGAGCATTGCGCTGACGCTGGACACCACCGGCTCCACCTCCACCGGTGACACCCTGCTGACGCAGTCGCTGCTGATTGAGCTGTCTGAGCTGTGCCGCGTGGAGGTCGAAGAAGACCTGGCGCTGGTGGCCATCATCGGTAACAAGCTGTCTCGCGCCTGCGGCGTGGGCAAAGAGGTGTTCGGCGTGCTTGACCCGTTCAACATCCGCATGATCTGCTACGGTGCCTCCAGCTATAACCTTTGCTTCCTGGTCCCTGCCGATCAGGCCGAGCAGGTGGTGCAGAAACTTCATCAGAATTTGTTTGAATAAAATTCGTTAGCACGATAAACAATACCTATAAGCCGGGCACAGACCCGGCTTTTTCATAACTAAACAACACGACAATACTGCAAGGAATTCACTATGTTATCCGTTATCACCCGGCTGTTCCCGCTATGGGCGCTGCTGCTCTCCGTACTCGCGTATTACACCCCTACCACGTTCACGGGCATTGGTCCGTGGGTCACCACGCTGCTGATGCTGATTATGTTCGGCATGGGCGTGCACCTGAAAATCGACGATTTTAAACGCGTGCTGTCGCGCCCGGCGCCGGTGGCTGCAGGGATCTTCCTGCACTACCTGGTGATGCCGCTCGCGGCCTGGCTGCTGGCGATGGCCTTTAAGATGCCGCCCGATCTCTCCGCCGGGATGGTGCTGGTGGGCAGCGTCGCCAGCGGTACGGCGTCTAACGTGATGATCTATCTGGCGAAAGGTGACGTGGCGCTCTCCGTGACCATCTCTTCGGTATCCACGCTGGTGGGCGTGATTGCCACACCGCTGTTAACCCGCCTGTACGTGGACGCGCATATTCAGGTGGACGTGATGGGCATGCTGCTCAGCATTCTGCAGATTGTGGTGATCCCGATTGCGCTGGGGCTGGTTATCCACCATCTGTTCCCACGCGTGGTGAAGGCGGTTGAGCCGTACCTGCCCGCATTTTCGATGGTCTGCATTCTGGCGATCATCAGCGCCGTGGTGGCCGGTTCCGCGTCGCACATTGCCTCCGTAGGCTTTGTGGTGATCGTCGCGGTGGTACTGCACAACACCATCGGCCTGCTGGGCGGATACTGGGGCGGGAAGCTGTTTGGCTTTGACGAGTCCACCTGCCGCACGCTGGCAATCGAGGTAGGCATGCAGAACTCCGGCCTGGCAGCGGCGCTGGGTAAAATTTACTTCTCACCGCTGGCGGCCCTGCCGGGCGCGCTGTTCTCCGTCTGGCACAACCTGTCCGGCTCGCTGCTGGCGGGCTACTGGTCCGGTAAACCGATTGATGAACAACCGAAAAAAGATGCGCTGAAGCAGGGTTAATTGACGCGGCTTGCTTTACACTGAAGCCTCCCCATCAGGAGGCTTCAGCAATGGCTACACCACGATTGACCCAGAAAGACATGACGGAAGCCGAGCAGCGTGAACTTAAAACGCTTCTCGACCGCGCCCGCATCGCCCATGGCCGCACGCTGACGAACGCCGAAACCAATCAGGTTAAAAAAGAGTACATCGACAAGCTGATGGCGCAACGTGAGGCTGCGGCGAAAAAAGCCCGCAAGCTGAAAAAAGAGCAGGCTTATAAGCCGGATGCAGAGGCGACCTTTTCCTGGTCCGCCAATACATCAACCCGTGGAAGGCGCTAATCAGCGCCCTTTCTTTTTGCGACCCGGCTGGGTAAAGCGTTTTCCGTTACCCGGCTTGCCCCGCCCTTTCTCTTCCGCCTGCGGTGCCTTAACCACCGGACGCTTAATCGCCTGCGTTTTCGGTTTCGCTTTAGCTTTCGGCTTCGCTTCGGACGAGGAGTTTTCGATAAGCTTGAACAGCTCGATCAGCTCGTCGTCCGTTAGGTCACGCCACTCGCCCAGCGGGATCCCGGACAGGCTGACGTTCATGATGCGCGTACGTTCCAGCTTCGTCACTTCATAACCAAAATACTCGCACATGCGTCGGATCTGGCGGTTTAAGCCCTGCACCAGGGTAATGCGGAAGGCAAACGGCGCTTCTTTTTTGACCTTGCACTTCTTCGTCACGGTGCCCAGAATCGGCACGCCTGCGCCCATGCCGCGGATAAATTCGTCCGTCACCGGCTTGTTCACCGTCACGATATACTCTTTCTCGTGGTCGTTACCGGCACGCAGAATTTTGTTCACCAGGTCGCCGTGGTTGGTGAGGAAAATCAGCCCCTGAGAGTCTTTATCCAGACGGCCAATCGGGAAAATGCGGCTACTGTGGTTCACGAAATCAACGATGTTGTCCCGCTCGCCGTCTTCCGTGGTGCTGACAATCCCAACCGGTTTGTTCAACGCGATAAACACCAGGTCTTCTGCATCACGCGGTTCGATGACCTGACCATTTACTTTAACCACATCGCCAGGGACCACCTGGTCACCGATAGTGGCGCGTTTGCCGTTGAGGAACACGTTACCTTGTTCAATGTAACGGTCCGCCTCGCGACGTGAGCAGATCCCGCTCTCGCTAATGTACTTGTTTAATCGGGTTGATTGAGTTGGCAGCATAGTTTCTCCTGTGAAGGGCGAAATATACCTTAGGTATGGACTGGAAAAAAAGATTAGCCGACGGTAACTGAGACGGGTTTTTAAGTTTGCGAGACGCTTTCAGGATTTTACGTCCTGTCATTTACCCATGTGTTCAAGCCTTTTAGTTTTACTCTCCATGTAGAAATGTTTGTAGTTTATAAATCACAGTGAGTAATATGAAGGAGATTGTTCAGACAGAATCCTTCCGACGCTGGGAGCAAAACTTAAAAGATCGACGAGCGAAGACCATTATCGCTTCCCGCCTCTTTCGGTTGGCAAATGGCTTAGCGGGTGACGTTAAACCCGTGGGAGAAGGTATAAGTGAGCTAAGGATCCACATTGGTCCGGGCTACAGAATCTATTTTAAAGACCAGGGCAATTGCATCATCGTGCTGTTATGTGGTGGTGACAAAAGCAGCCAGGACAGAGACATACTGACAGCAAAAATGCTGAGCAATGTATCCCAATGGCAGGAGTGAATGAGCATGCATAAATTAACACCTTACGATCCCGCCAACGCGCTGGTGGATGACGAGGAAATCGCCGTGTTTATCGCTGATGCACTAGAAACAGGCGACTCGACGTATATCGCTAAAGCCCTTGGGGTTGTAGCGCGAGCCAAAGGAATGTCGAACATTTCACAGCAAACTGGCTTATCACGTGAGCAGCTTTATCGGTCCTTCAGTGATAAAGGAAACCCAACGCTCAAAACCACGCTCGCGGTCATGAAAGCATTGGGCTTTGGGCTAACACTCAAACACGCCGGGGATTAATACTCATCCCGCTCGTCATCTTCATCCGGCTGTTCCATCACGCTATACGCCACTGCGCAGAACAGCGAGTTAAGACGCTTCATATCCCCCAGCAGCCCCAGGTGCAGGGAGCTGGTCTCGATACTTTGCACGTTCTGCTGGTGCAGACGTTCAACGTGGGCGTGCGAGTAGCGGCGGTTGAGAATGCGGAAACGATGCTTGTTGCGGCGCAGGCGGCGCGCGCTCGGTACGTCGCTGGAGAAGAAGACCGACATCGCCAGCTTCAGGTTGCTCACCAGCTTTTCGTGCAGCGCTTCCAGCTCCTTCAGCCCTTCCACGGAGAACGCCCGACGCGCGGCCAGGGATTTGTCGGCAATCTCACTGCCCATACGCTCAACGATGTCCGAGGCCTGCTCCAGGTTAAGCGACATCTCAATGATTTCCGCCCAGCGGCGGGACTCCTCTTCCGCCAGTTCGTCCTGCGGGATACGCGCCAGATAGAGCTTGATGGCGGTATACAGCACGTTGATGTCGTCCGCCAGCCTGCGCAGCTCTTTTTCCTCGCGCGGCTCGCCGTGCATCACCTTTTTCAGCCCTTCGAGCATGGTTTCCATCGCGTCGCCCATGCGCAGCGTTTCGCGGGCGGCGTTGGCGATGGCCAGCGCGGGGGTGTCCAGCACGGAGGTATCCAGATGCTTCGGCTTAAGGCGCGCGTCCAGCTCCGGTTCATCACGGATAAGACGCTCGCAGAAGCGGGCCATCGGCGCGGCAAACGGCACCATCGCCAGGCAGCGCACCAGGTTGTAGAAGACGTGGAAGTAGATCACCAGCTCCGCTTTCGGCAGCGGGAGGTTGTCCATCAGGTTTGCCAGCGGATGGACAAACGGCAGAATAATCAGGCTGCCCACCAGCTTAAACAGCAAACTCCCCAGCGCCACGCGGCGGGCGGCAGCATTGGCCGCGCTGTTGTTGAGCATCGCCAGCAGGCCAGAGCCGAGGTTAGCGCCGATCACCAGACACAGCGCCACCGGGAAGGAGATCGCGCCCGCGGCGGTGAGCGTGGCCGTCAGCAGCACGGCGGCCAGGCTGGAGTAGCTGATGATGGCAAACACTGCCCCGATCAGCGCATCCAGCATGATGTCACCGGTCAGCGAGGCGAAGATGACCTGCACGCCGTTCGCCTGGGTGATAGGCGTCACCGCCTGCACAATCAGTTCCAGCGCCAGCAGAATCAGCCCGAGGCCAATGCCCACGCGGCCAAGCTGCCCGGCCCGGGTCTGCTTGCGGCCAAGGAAAAAGATCACACCGATGAAAATCAGCAGCGGCGACAGCCAGGAGAGATCGAACGTCAGGATACGCGCCATCAGCGCGGTACCGACGTCAGCACCCAGCACGATCACCAGCGCCGGGGCGAGCGCGACCAGATCCTGCGCCACGAACGAGGTGACGAGCATGGTGGTGGCATTGCTGCTTTGCACCAGCGCCGTGACGCCAATCCCCGCGCAGAAGGCGAGCGGCTTCTTCTCAACGCTGCCGCTGAGGACGGTACGTAAGCGCGCGCCGAACACGCGCATCACGCCGGTGCGGACAATATGGGTGCCCCATACGAGCAGTGCGACTGCCGAAAGCAGATGTAACAACGTCAGCACGGAAGTGGGTTCTCCTTATCGTTATAGATTTTATGATTAAGTATAAGGGTTTAAACGTAAGAAAGAGACAGGGCACCGTTGAGGTGCCCTGTTTGTTGTAAGGAAAAGTGACGTTAGTCCGCGTCGTAGCCTAAATTCGGTGCCAGCCAGCGCTCTACCTCAGACACGCTCATGCCTTTGCGCAGGGCGTAATCTTCGATCTGATCGCGCTGCAGCTGCGCCACGGCGAAGTACTTGCTGTCCGGATGACTGAAGTACCAGCCCGACACGGATGCGCCCGGCCACATGGCGAACGACTCGGTGAGCTTCATGCCGGTATGCGCTTCTACGTCCAGAAGTTTCCAGATAGTGCCTTTTTCGGTGTGTTCCGGACAGGCCGGATAGCCCGGCGCCGGACGAATGCCCTGGTAGTTTTCGCGGATCAGCTCCTCGTTGCTGAGGTTCTCATTCGCCGCGTAACCCCAGTACACCTTACGTACGCGTTCGTGCAGGTATTCAGCAAAGGCTTCCGCCAGGCGGTCGGCAATCGCTTTCACCATGATCTTATTGTAATCATCGTGTTGCGCTTCAAACGCGTCCGCCAGGGCGTCTTCTTCCAGACCGCCGGTTACCGCAAAGGCGCCGATATAGTCAGCTTTCCCGCTCAGCTTCGGCGCAACGAAATCCGCCAGGCAGTAGTTGGCAAAGCCCACTTTTTCGGTTTGCTGCCGCAGGTGATGGCTCACGGCCAGCACGTGGGTGCGGGTTTCATCGCGATAGATTTCTATGTCGTCACCCACGCGGTTCGCCGGGAACAGCCCCACCACGCCGCGCGGGTTGAGGGTTTTCTCTGTGCTCAGCGTGTCCAGCATATCGTTGGCGTCTTTAAACAGACGCTTCGCCTCTTCGCCTACGACTTCATCTTCGAGGATGCGCGGATATTTGCCCGCCAGCGACCAGGTCATAAAGAACGGCGTCCAGTCAATGTAGTTGCGCAGCGTCTCGATGCTGGCCGTCACGTCCTGCACGCCCAGACGATGCGCGACCGGCGGCGTATAGCTTGCCCAGTCAAAGGCCAGGTCGTTATCGCGTGCGGCGGCGAGCGTCACCGGCGGCGTGCGCGGTTTTTTGCGCCCGTGCTGCACGCGAACGGTTTCGTACTCCTGGCGAGTGCGCGCCACAAAATCGTCGCGCTGAGTCTCGGAGAGCAGTGCGGAAACCACGCCCACCGTGCGCGAGGCGTTCTGCACGTAAACCGTCGGTCCGCTGTAGTTCTGCTCGATCTTCACTGCCGTGTGCGCTTTCGAGGTGGTCGCCCCGCCAATCAGCAGCGGAATGGTGAAGCCCTGACGCTCCATCTCTTTTGCCACGTTGACCATTTCGTCGAGCGACGGCGTAATCAGGCCGGAGAGGCCAATCAGATCGGCGTTCACTTCGCGCGCGGTCTTGAGGATTTTATCCGCCGGAACCATCACGCCAAGGTCGATAATTTCGTAGTTATTACACTGCAGCACCACGCCAACAATGTTTTTGCCGATGTCGTGTACGTCGCCCTTCACGGTGGCGATAACCATTTTACCGTTGCTGGAGCCCTTCTCTTTGCTGGCTTCGATGAAGGGTTCAAGATAAGCCACTGCCTGCTTCATGACGCGAGCGGATTTCACCACCTGCGGCAGGAACATCTTGCCCTCGCCGAACAGATCGCCAACCACGTTCATGCCGTCCATCAGCGGCCCTTCGATCACCTCAATCGGGCGGGCTGCCTGCTGACGCGCTTCCTCGGTGTCCTGCTCGATGAACTCGGTAATCCCTTTCACCAGCGAGTATTCCAGACGCTTTTTCACGTCCCAGGCGCGCCACTCGGCCTGCTGAACATTGGCCGATTCATCCGATTTACTGCCGCGGTATTTTTCCGCCAGGTCGAGCATGCGCTCGGTGGCGTCGTCGCGACGGTTGAGGATCACGTCCTCTACGGCATCGCGCAGTTCGGCAGGCAGATCGTCGTAAATCGCCAGCTGTCCAGCGTTGACGATACCCATGTCCATCCCATTGCGGATGGCGTAGTAGAGGAACACGGCGTGGATCGCCTCACGCACCGGGTCGTTACCGCGGAACGAGAACGAGACGTTCGACACGCCGCCGGAGATCAGCGCATGCGGCAGCTCGCGCTTGATGTCTTCACACGCGCCGATAAAGTCCTGGGCGTAGTTGTTGTGCTCTTCGATGCCAGTCGCGACGGCAAAGATGTTCGGGTCGAAAATAATGTCTTCCGGCGGGAAGCCCACCTCTTCGGTCAGAATTTTGTACGCGCGGCGGCATATCTCAATTTTGCGCTCGCGGGTGTCGGCCTGGCCCACCTCATCGAAGGCCATCACCACCACGGCCGCACCGTAGCGGCGCACCATCTTCGCGTGGTGGATAAAGATATCCACGCCCTCTTTCATCGAGATGGAGTTAACGATGCCTTTGCCCTGAATGCACTTCAGCCCTTTTTCGATGACCTCCCACTTGGAGGAGTCAATCATGATCGGCACGCGGGCGATATCCGGCTCACCGGCAATCAGGTTGAGGAAACGCACCATCGCCGCTTCGGCGTCAAGCATCCCCTCGTCCATGTTGATATCGATAATCTGCGCCCCGCTTTCCACCTGCTGGCGGGCGACGTCCAGCGCTTCGCTGTACTTCTCTTCTTTGATCAGGCGCTTGAATTTAGCGGAACCAGTAACGTTGGTACGTTCACCCACGTTCACAAACAGGCTGTCGTCGCCGATGGTCAACGGCTCCAGGCCGGAAAGGCGACAGGCAACCGGCAGCTCTGGCAGCTTGCGCGGCGGCAGCCCGTCCACGGCGCGGCTCATGGCGGCGATGTGCTCCGGCGTGGTGCCGCAGCAGCCGCCGACGATGTTCAGGAAGCCTGACTCGGCCCACTCGCGGATTTGCGCCGCCATGGTGTCAGCATCCAGATCGTACTCGCCAAACGCGTTCGGCAGACCGGCGTTCGGATGCGCGGTAACGTAGCATTCGGCGATGCGCGAAAGCTCCTGCACGTACTGGCGCAGTTCGTCTGGTCCCAGCGCGCAGTTCAGGCCGAAGGAGAGCGCGTCGGCGTGGCGCAGGGAGTTATAAAACGCTTCGGTTGTCTGGCCGGACAGGGTGCGGCCGGAGGCGTCGGTGATGGTGCCAGAGATCATGATCGGCAGGTCAACGCCCAGCGCCTCAAACTCCTCTTTCACCGCGTATATCGCGGCTTTGGCGTTGAGGGTATCGAACACCGTTTCAATCAGGATCAGGTCGGAGCCACCTTCCACCAGCGCTTTGGTCGATTCACGATACGCCGTAACCAGCTGGTCAAAGGTGATATTACGAAACGCCGGGTCGTTGACGTCCGGTGAAATCGACGCGGTGCGGTTGGTCGGGCCAAGCACCCCGGCAACGTAGCGCGGCTTGTCCGGCGTGCGGGCCGTCCACTCGTCGGCACAGGCGCGGGCGAGCCTGGCCGCCTCATAGTTGATCTCCGCCGACAGGGATTCCATCTGGTAATCCGCCATGGCGATGGTTGTCGAGTTGAAGGTGTTAGTTTCAACGATATCCGCACCCGCTTCAAAGTAGGCATTGTGGATATCCTTAATCACGGACGGCTTGCTGAGCACCAGCAGGTCGTTGTTTCCTTTCAGGTCGCAGGGCCAGTCGGCGAAGCGCTCGCCGCGGAAATCGTCTTCGCTCAGACGATAGCTCTGGATCATGGTGCCCATGCCGCCGTCCAGCACCAGAATTCGTTCATTTAACTGCGCACGCAGTTGCTCTACTTTGCTGCTCACACTTGCTCCCGACAACGCTCAACAAGGCCAAAAGGCTGCGTTCCATACTGGCACAATCTCGCAGGGCGGAAAAGTCACGCCGCGGTAACATGAGACATGTTCACCATCACTCCTCCGATCAGTCAGGAAAGCGGTTGCAAATTCACCAAATAAAACGAAAATGATTTCCACGATACAGAAAAAGGAGATCGTCATGGTCGCGACCGTTCCCGCCAAACGCGGCAGAAAACCTGCCGCCACCGCCGCTGCACAACCCGGCGGACAGGTTCAATCCCTGACGCGCGGTCTGAAGCTGCTGGAGTGGATAGCCGAGTCGCACGGCAGCGTGGCCCTGACGGAGCTGGCCCAGCAGGCTGGTCTGCCGAACTCCACCACGCACCGCCTGCTGACCACCATGCAGCAGTTGGGCTTTGTCCGCCAGGTCGGCGAGCTGGGGCACTGGGCGGTGGGCGCGCATGCGTTTATCGTGGGCAGCAGCTTCCTTCAGAGCCGTAACCTGCTGGCGATTGTGCACCCGATCCTGCGCAAGCTGATGGAGGAGTCCGGCGAGACGGTGAACCTTGCGGTGCTCGACCAGAGCGACCACCAGGCGATTATCATCGACCAGGTGCAGTGCACGCAGTTGATGCGCATGTCCGCGCCGATTGGCGGCAAGCTGCCGATGCACGCATCCGGGGCGGGGAAAGCGTTTCTCTCGCAGCTGAGCGAAGAGCAGGTGACCGGGCTGCTGCACCGAAAAGGGCTGCACGCCTATACCCACGCCACGCTGGTGTCGCCGGTGCATCTGAAAGAAGATCTGGCGTTGACCCGCAAGCGCGGCTATTCGTTTGATGACGAGGAACATGCGCTGGGGCTGCGCTGCCTCGCGTCCTGTATTTTCGACGAACATCGCGAGCCGTTTGCTGCGATCTCCATCTCTGGCCCCATCTCACGTATGACCGACGACCGGGTGACCGAGCTGGGCGCGCTGGTGATTAAGGCCGCGAAAGAGGTGACGCTGGCGTATGGTGGGATTCGTTAAACCGCACACAAAACCGCTGCTTGCGGCGGTAAGCGTACACATCCTCCACGTGCCCATTTTTGATCCGCGTTTGTAGCCCGCGCCAGTAGCTGGCGTGGAACAGATCTTCATGCATTTCTTCAAATAACGGCCCGATGCGTGGGTCCGCACACAGCCAGTGGCGAAACTCCTCGGGAAACACATCGCCCGGCGAAACGCTGTACCACGGCTCGCTGGAGAGCTCATCCTCCGGGTAACGGGGCGGCGGGATATCGCGAAAGTTCACCTCGGTCATGTAGCAAATTTCATCGTAATCGTAGAACACCACCCGCCCGTGCCGGGTGACGCCGAAGTTTTTAAACAGCATATCGCCAGGGAAGATATTGGCGGCGGCGAGCTGGCGGATAGCGTTGCCGTACTCTTCGATGGCATCACGTAATGCCTGGCCCTCTGACTGTTCCAGCCAGATATTGAGCGGCACCATACGGCGCTCAATATAGAGATGGCTAATCGCTATTTTATCGCCCAGATCGGTGATTTTCGTCGGCGCTTCCTGCATTAACAGCGACATAAGCGCCGGATCGATCTGCTGCTTATCCAGCACAAAGTTTTCAAACTCCTGGGTATCGGCCATTCGCCCGACGCGATCGTGCTCTTTTACCAGCTGATAGCAGGCGCGGACGTGCGCGGCGGTCATCTCTTTCTGCGGGGCGAATTTGTCTTTTATCACCTTAAAGACCCGGTCGAAGCCCGGCAGCGTGAAAACCAGCATCACCATGCCGCGGATACCTGGCGCTTCGATAAACTGCTCATCCGCCGCGGTGACATAGCGCAGAAACTCCCGATAACTTTCCGTTTTGGCATGCTTCTGACAGCCAATCGCCATATACAGCTCGGCGGTGGTTTTGCCCGGCAGGATCTCGCGCAGCCACTCCACCAGGGCGGCAGGCAGCGGGGCGTACACCATGAAATAGGAGCGGGCGAAGCCAAATACGATGCTGGCCTCGGCACTGGTGGTCAGGCAGGTATCGACAAACAGTTCGCCGTCGTCGGTACGGTGAATGGGCAACAGAAACGGCACAATGGCCGTCGGCGTAACCAGTTTGCCCACCAGCCAGGCGGCCTTATTCCGGTAGAACAGCTCGTTGGCCACCTGCACATGGCTGCGGCTGAGCACCTCCTCGCCGTAGGTTTCACGAAGATGCGCATGGATATAGCCGATATCCCGGAGCTTGTTCTCCCACGGCAGGCGCAGCGGCAAATCCGTTAAGATGCGATGCAGGAGCTTTTCCCATCCGCGATCGGGGAAAAAATCTTTCGCCAGCGGACGCGGAATGGTACGGAAGCGGCGCTCAGGCTGGGAGCTGAAGATAAATAACCGCTCAGGAGATAATGAGCGGTGGTCAAATAACCGGCAATAGACGGAGTTGAAAAAGCTCTCCGCAATCTCGAAGCGAGGGTAGTCGGGTAACAGATGGGTGTAATGCTCTTTCACGCGCAGTAAAAATGCCGCGTCCGGGCTTTTACCGTCGGTAATACAGCGCAGCTGCTCCACCACCAGACCCACATGGTGGTCATAGAGATGAATACGCTGCTTCATGGCCTGCTGAACCGCATGCCAGTCTGCATGTTCGAAGCGCTGCTGCGCGCCGGAGGTCACTTCCAGAAAACGGCCATACTGGGCATCAAAGCCCTGCAGAATGGTTTGGGCAATCAGCAATTCCAGGCCACGCGACATATATTCCCCCTCACCCCGTCCCTCTCCCCGGAGGGGAGAGGGGGAAAAGTTTAGAACTGTGCTTCTTCGGTTGACCCCGTTAAGGCGGTAACGGATGAGGCGCCTCCCTGGATGATGGTCGTCACGTTATCAAAGTAGCCCGTCCCCACTTCCTGCTGGTGAGAAACAAAGGTATAGCCGTCTTTACCAGCGGCAAACTCCGGCTGCTGCACCTTCTCAACGTAGTGCTTCATGCCCTCACCCTGCGCGTAAGCGTGCGCCAGGTCGAACATGTTGAACCACATGCTGTGGATGCCTGCCAGGGTGATGAACTGGTACTTGTAGCCCATATCCGACAGCTGCTGCTGGAAGCTGGCGATGGTTTTGTCATCCAGCTTTTTCTGCCAGTTGAAGGACGGCGAACAGTTGTAGGCCAGCAGTTTGCCCGGGTATTTCGCATGAATCGCATCGGCAAAGCGCTTCGCCAGCGCCAGATCCGGCGTGGACGTTTCACACCAGACCAGGTCGGCGTAAGGGGCATAGGCCAGGCCGCGGCTGATGGCCTGTTCGATACCGGCATGCGTGCGATAGAACCCCTCGCTGGTGCGCTCGCCGGTAATAAATTCGCTATCGTACGGATCGCAGTCAGAGGTAATCAGGTCTGCCGCATCCGCATCGGTACGGGCAATCACCAGCGTCGGCACGCCGAGCACGTCAGCAGCGAGACGCGCGGCAACCAGCTTCTGAATCGCTTCCTGGGTCGGGACGAGAACTTTTCCGCCCATATGCCCGCACTTCTTCACCGACGCCAGCTGGTCTTCGAAGTGAACGGCCGCTGCACCGGCCTCAATCATCGATTTCATCAGTTCGAAGGCGTTCAGCACTCCGCCGAAGCCCGCTTCCGCATCCGCCACGATCGGCAGGAAGTAATCAATAAAACGCGGATCGTTGGGCTCAATGCCTGCGGCCCACTGGATCTGATCCGCGCGGCGGAAGGTATTGTTGATCCGATCCACCACCGACGGTACCGAGTTGGCCGGATAAAGAGATTGATCCGGATACATGCTGGAGGCCAGGTTGGCGTCCGCCGCGACCTGCCAGCCGGAAAGGTAAATGGCTTCTATGCCGGCCTTCGCCTGCTGCAATGCCTGGCCGCCGGTCAGCGCACCGAGGCTGTTGATATAACCCTTTTTGGAACCACCGTGCAGCAGTTTCCACATTTTCGCCGCACCGTTCTGTGCCAGCGTGCATTCCGGGTTGACCGAGCCGCGTAATTTCACCACGTCCTCCGCGCTGTAAGGACGGCGGATGCCTTCCCAGCGCGGTTGAGTCCACTCTTTCTTTAATTCTTCGATTTGTTGGGTACGGGTTTTCATGTGCAGATGCTCCATATTGTTATGTGGTGAGTTACGCCAGGAAGCGGTAGCCCGGCAGGGTCAGGAAGTCGATTAAGTCATCTGATGTGGTGATTTGCTCCATCAGGCGCGCTGCGTCGTCAAAGCGTCCGCTGCTGAAGCGGTGTTCGCCCAGCTCGTCCTGGATGACCCGCATCTCTTCGGCCAGCATCTGACGGAACAGGGCTTTGGTGACCGGCTTGCCGTTGCTGAGCGTTTTTTGATGGTGGATCCACTGCCAGATAGAGGTGCGCGAAATTTCCGCCGTGGCAGCATCTTCCATCAGGCCGTAGATAGGCACGCAGCCGTTGCCGGAGATCCACGCTTCGATGTACTGGACCGCGACGCGAATATTGGCACGCATCCCCTCTTCCGTTCGCTCGCCCGCGCACGGTGCCAGCAGCTGTTCTTCAGCCGTTGGGGCATCTTCTTCGCGCGTGACAAACAGCTGATTTTTGTTATCGCCGAGTACGCGATTGAAGACCTCCATCGCCGTATCGGCCAGGCCCGGATGGGCAATCCACGTGCCGTCGTGACCGTTACGGGCTTCCAGCTCTTTATCGGCTTTCACCTTGTTGAGCACCTGATTATTGCGCTCCGCGTCTTTGCTCGGAATAAAGGCCGCCATGCCGCCCATCGCAAAGGCACCGCGCTTGTGGCAGGTTTTAATCAGCAGACGCGAATAGGCGCTCAGGAAGGGTTTATCCATGGTCACCACCTGGCGGTCCGGCAGCACGCGGTCGGGATAGTTTTTCAGGGTTTTGATGTAGCTGAAAATATAGTCCCAGCGTCCGCAGTTCAGGCCGACAATGTGGTCGCGCAGGGCATGCAGAATTTCATTCATCTGGAACACGGCGGGCAGCGTTTCAATCAGCAGCGTGGCCTTGATCGTGCCGCGCGGCAGGTTGAAGCGATCTTCCGCGTAGCTAAATACTTCGCTCCACCAGGCGGCTTCCTGCCAGGCCTGCGTTTTTGGCAGATAGAAATAGGGACCGCTACCTTTTGCCAGCAGGTTTTTGTAGTTATGGAAGAAATAGAGTGCGAAATCAAACAGGCTGCCCGGAATGGCTTCTCCACGCCATGTGACATGTTTTTCAGGGAGGTGCAGACCTCGTACGCGACAGATCAGCACCGCCGGATTCGGTTTGAGCTGGTAGATTTTCCCGGCTTCGTTGGTGTAGCTGATGGTGCCGTTGACGGCATCGCGCAGGTTGATCTGCCCGTCGATAACTTTGTTCCAGTCCGGGGCCAGCGAGTCTTCAAAATCGGCCATAAAGACTTTAACGTTGGCGTTCATGGCGTTGATCACCATTTTGCGCTCTACCGGACCAGTGATCTCAACGCGACGATCCTGTAAATCTTCAGGAATGCCGCGGATTTTCCACTCACCACGACGAATGGAAGCAGTTTCCGAAATAAATCCTGGCAACTTGCCGTTATCGATTTCCTGCTGTTGGTGAATGCGTGCCGCTAGCAGCTTATTGCGCTGCGGCGTAAAGCGGGTCACCAGCTCAGTCAGAAACTCTACCGCTTCGGCCGTCAAAACCTGCTGTTCTTGCTCACCATTCGGCTGGGTAAAGGTCAATTCATCGACCGTGGTTGCCTGTTGAGTCATCGTTCTGCTCCTCATCAAAGATCCAAAATCACGCCCCCAATGCGAACGAAAGATCGTTGTGTAGTTTTCGCTCAGCAGAATTAAGACTATCTATAATTTTTCCAAAATCAAAAACAATTTCCATTTTAATTTTAATTACAACGCAACATGATGATTAATATGGAGTTAAAGTTTCCTGGTATGTTGAACGGGATTTCGGAAATAAAAAAGGCACCCGAAGGTGCCTGATCTGAATAGCTGAAACGCTTTAGGATCGTTTAATGCAGACGATTACTCCAGCGTCGGATTCATGTGGCGAAGATCGTACGGCGTAATCTGGTAGACGTAATAGTTGAGCCAGTTAGTGAACAGCAGATTTCCGTGGCTGCGCCAGGTGGCTCCTGGTTTGTTTTGCGGATCGTTTTTCGGGAAATAGTTGTACGGGATATCCGGATTAAGACCCGCTTCGACATCACGAAAATACTCTGATGCGAGAGTATCGGGATCATACTCAGGATGGCCGGTAACGAACGCGATACGTTTGTCTTTACTGGCAAACAGGTAGGCATCCCCGTCTTCCGTTTCGGCCAGGATCTCCAGATCGGTGTAATCACGAATCAGCTGGGCCGGAAAATCGGCGTAGCGAGAATGCGGGGCCAGGAAGGTGTCATCAAAACCACGCGTCAGCAGCGCGTGTGGATGAAGAATGTGGTGTTCGTATACGCCGGAGAGCTTTTGAGTGCGGGTTTGCTTGGGAATACCGTAGAGAATGTTGAGTGCGGCCTGTACCGCCCAGCAGACAAACAGCGTTGACGTGACGTGATCTTTTGCCCACTCCAGCACCTGTTTGATCTGCGGCCAGTAAGCAACATCGTTAAATTCAACCAGACCGAGCGGCGCGCCTGTCACAATCAGTCCGTCGAAGTTTTCCCCCCGAATATCTTCGAAGTTACAGTAGAAGTTATTCAAATGCTCAGAGGGCGTGTTACGTGACTCGCGGGCATCAATACGCAGCAGTTGAATATCGACCTGCAGCGGGGAGTTCGACAGCAGACGCAGAAACTGATTCTCCGTCTCAATCTTTTTCGGCATCAGGTTGAGGATGAGAACCTTCAGCGGGCGAATTTCCTGACCTGTCGCGCGTGAAGCCGTCATCACGAAGACGTTCTCTTCACGTAAGAAATTGACGGCTGGTAGCTCGTCCTGCACCCGAATCGGCATAACCTTACTTCCTCACAATACACGTATAAACGTTTAGACATCCAGACAGCTAACGATACCCAGAAATGGTATGAATGTCGAGCCTGCAAGTCGAAGGTGAGAAAGTTTCAGGGAGAGGGAGAAAAACAAAA